>JAQZBX010001151.1:0-32990 GCA_029593785.1 Cabassous unicinctus | reverse complement strand
AGACATTTTTAGATTGTACTATTAACTATAAGTAGATGGTTTACATTAGGGTTCACTGTTGGACTGTCCCATTTTAAAAAAAATATTTATTCTATTAACATATATGCAACCTAGAAATTTCCCCTTAACCACCTTCAAATATATAATTCAGTGTTGTTAATTATGTTCACTATCTTGTGCAACCATCACCACCATCCATTACCAAACTTTTCCATCAATTTAAACAGAAACTGTACAATTTAAATATTAACTCCTCATTCCCTATCCCACCCGGCCCCTGGTAATGTATCTTCTAGTTTCTGACTCTATAAATTTGCTTTTTCTAGTTATTTCATATCAGTGAGATAATACAGTAATTGTTCTTTTGTGTTTGGCTTATTTCACTCAACATAATGTCTTCAAGTTTCATCCTGTTGTCACATGCATCAGAACTTCATTTCTTAAGGCTGAGCAATATTCCATTGGACACATACAGCACATTTTGTTTATCCACTCATCAGTTGATGGACACTTGGGTTGCTTCTATCTTTTGGCAATGGTGAATAATGTTGCTATGAACATCCATGTATAAATACCTGTTCAAGGCCCTGCTGGAATTGAAAATTTTGAAATGCTTAATTCCTTTCTGGGTGATTCTTTCTACTAATTCACAGAGAATATAAGATAAAACACATAGTAAGATGTGGGCAAAAGAGACTTTAACCAAGAAGTCCAAACTGGATAATCTCAGTCAGTTTAAAAATCTAAGATAATAAGCGAGTATTATTTTAAACTGCTAAATTTGTGGTGAGTTGTTACACTGCAATAGAACGTTAATGCAGAGTGTATTGAACTGACTTAATGATAATGTGGGAACATTGGAAGCTCCAGTGAGAAAAGGTCGGAGGAAGACAGCACTGAAAACAACTAAAATTTATTGCCAGGCTCATCTGATCTCCACCTTGCTTTAGTGTTCACTCTGTAGAACATTCTTAGAGCATCATGTGTTCTCTCCAGCTGAGCTGTTTACACATCTATCCTTAAGGGAGATATCTGCAAAACTCAATCAAAACTATGCGTTAGAAGTATGAGTAGAAACTGGACTTTCTCTTGGTTCTCCAAACTCTAAATGGATGGGTGTCATAGGCAGAACATAGAGAGAATAGGGTGTAAGAGTTGGATGAGTATTTCTTTGCCAAACTCTTCACGTCAGGGGCACAAAAACTTCAGTGGGGCTTTGTTTATTACCTGGCTGGAGGACTTGGTGCTGATCGGCATCCTGCAAGTTTGTGCAGCCTAGCCTAGAGCACAGGGACAGGAGTAGGGATAAAAACAGTCTAGGAGGCTGAAGTCATAGTTACCTGTGTTGAAAATTTGCCTAGGGCAATCTCTGTTTACCTTATGACTTCACATACTATTATTGGTATTGATGTGCTACACTAATTTACATGCTTGTATATTAGAGGAAATACACTTCTCATAATAACAGTCATGTCCACACAGTTTCCCGACTTCAGCAAGAGAAAAACATATTCACTCTCCTCCCACCATCATTTCCATCTCCACCTCCACCCTACGTTTGTTGCATAAATGTCAAGTTATTGCACTGTATTCTGTTATGGTTTTCATGCAAAGACCTTCAAGACCTTGCCTCTCAGGTAAGTGTGGTCTCCCAAATGGCAGCCATTTCCATTGAAATTCACATTGAAAATGGATCCTTAGACTCAGGATAGGAATTCAGAAGATGCTTCTTGGGCAGAGAAAAAAATTTTCTTCTCCTTCCCAGAGCCCCCATCCCCACCCCACCCCAACCAACACATGCACAAATTTCCCTGGATCTTGATTGCTTGGGTCTTAAACTTGAAAGAGTTGAGTTGTTAAGAAGTAGGCTTGGTGTGGTAGGTGTTAGATGATGAATGGAGGCAAGAATAAGGAGATTGGCATTTGTACATTAGCCTATAAAGATCCATGTTATTTATTGGTTTAATTTTATTTTATTCCTCTAACCCCACCTTTTTTTTTTTTTTTAATAGGATCGTACTAAAATGTTTTAGCTTTGTCTCAGGTTTGCTATTAAAGTTTTTTGTTGGTTTTGTTTTGTTTTGTTTTGTTTTGTTTTTTTAATGTGTCTTTCCTTGGGCCAGACAATTAAAGGAGTATTTAGTGCCTTCCTGAAGCTGTCTGTGGCAAAAAAAATTTAACAGGGTATTTCCCTTAGATGGGTGAAACATGGATCATAGGTTGATGCTTTGAGGTTCAAGCCCCTTCCCACTTCTCTTTCCTTTGCCAACCTCAGGAGTTCTTAACCTTAGTTTATTAAAGAAGCATCACTTCCCTGACATCTTCCCAGAAGTACTACCAGATAACATCGCTTACTCAGTAGTCAGTAAAAGCCTTAGGACCTCACCAGCTCCCCCTGGAAGGTTTTAAGTCTGAAATATTCTGAAGTTATCTAGTATGGTGGTTAAGCCAGACACAAAAGGACAAATATTGTATGATCTCCCTGATATGAAATAATTAGAATAAGCAAATTCATGGCATCAAAAACTAGCACATGGAATGGGGGTAAGGAATGGGAAGTTATGCTTAAATTGTACAAAGTTTCTATTTGGGTTGATGGAAAAGTTTTGGTAATGGATGATGGTGATGGTAGAACAACATAGTAAGCATAATTAACAGCACTGAATTACATATTTGAATGTGGTTAAAAGGGAATATTTTAGGCTTTAAATATGTTATTAGAATAAAATTTTTAAAACCCATTGGACTGCCCAACACAAACAGTGAACCCTAATATAAACCATGGGCTATAGTTAATTGCACAATTTAAATTATATTCTTCTATAATTTGTAACAAATGAACCACACTGATGCACGATGTTAATAATAGGAGGGGGGTGGAAGGGAATAGGAGGGATGGGTGGATTTTCTGGATGAGTTTTCTGTAAACCTACAACTTCTCTAACTTAATAAAAAATAGCCAAGGTCCTGGGTCAGATTGCTTGGGCTGACTCCTGGTTACTTTGTGACTTTGAAACAAAGTTGCATAATTTCTCTGTGTCTGAGTTTTCCCCATCTATAAAGCGGGAAAATAACAGTTTTTCTTTCATAGGGTAGTTGTGAGGTTTAAATGTCATGTTAGTGCTCAGTAGTAGCTGTTTTTATTATTATACTGATGTGTATGTAACATTATGGGAACTCATTAAATATATTATCTGCATGAAGTATAGAAATGTGTGTTTATAGAAAACCTTCTCTTGAAGAATTTTTGCACCTAAGGATTTTCACTACATAGACATTTAAAACGAAGTAAGGCATTTTTTTCTTTCAGTTTCCCAGCTCTAGGCAAGAATCAAAGCATATGACTGCTGATTTTATACTAAATTATCTGAAGTTAGGCCATAATTCCCCCTCAATTATTGCAATTATTCACATTTTATATTACCAATCTGTTTTGTTGCTTTGTCAACCTGTGTCAGGGTAGGTTCAGTTATAGGCAACTAAACACAAAGACTTTAACCTGGCAAGTTTAAGCACAAAGAGCTTTTTTTTTTTTTCCCAACCACCTGTTAGGTTCCTAACACAATGAAAGTGATGGTGGAGAATTGGGAAGCTAACTCTGCACTGCCAGCTTCAGGACCACATCACTTTTACCACTCTCCATGTCAGGAGAGTGGATGTCCCATATTTGTTTCAACACTGGGAAATGAGGAACCAAGCCTTAGCATGTCTGTCATAGCTACACAGAAAAGCCAAATGACTCCATGACTGTCTTTACTAGCAGAATCCAAGTTTTGCCTGCTCTAGTTTTATTCATGTTCAAGCTGATACTGCTGGGAAACATACAAATTTCCTAATTTTTTAGTGAGAATTTATTTTAGTCACCATAACTTGAGCCACTTAGAAAAATAAACTTTCAAAGTAATTTTCCCTTAAGATGCAAGCATCTGTCTATAAGGGTTTCCATTCAAATGGGTTCTTCTTTCTTTCAGCTTTTATATATATTTTTAGAAACTTTATGTTATGCTCATCTTCACATATCTCACTAACATTTGCATATGTTTTGCCTTACATTACTTTACAAAGATAAATAAAGTTTCTTGGATTTGATGCAGAATACTCAGCTTCTAGATTCCCAGAACACAATTGTGGAACTCTTTTCCTTCCTCTTTTCATTCTGCTCAGCATTCATTGCCCATTATTTCCCTAGAATATATCTTGTCTCTAGCATAAGCCACTAGGCCCCAAGTCGATTTGAATGAAATGTCTTGGCAGTTCACATTTTTTTTTATTGTAAATTTTTTTCACTAGATTTTAACAATCATACAGAAAAGTTCATAAATCATAAGCATAGAACTCAAAGAATGAAAGGAGTTTTAGCAATTCTATACTAATGCCAATGTTGGCTTTATTATAAATTATGTCCCATGTTTTCTTACTGAGTGAAATTCTAGCCTATTAACACTGAAAATAATTGTCAAATAGTGTATATTTAAATGCCTCAAAACTTGATCTAATTCAGATTTCCCAAGAGACCAACTATTATACTCAAACCTTTGAAAAATTAGGAAATATCTACCAAGTATCTTTGGAGCTACTAGGTAACTAAGGGCTGGCATTGATGTGAGCTTTGACTGAATCCTCCTGGGTGGGTGATTTTACTCTCATTTTACAAAGGTGGAGGCTGAGGTTGAATGAGGCTAAGAGAGGCAGAGCATAGATCTGAACTCAGACCTAACTCCAAAGCCTGTACTCTTTCCACATATCAGGGTGCTCAGCAGTAGCGTACAAGATGAATTTTACATGGTATTCAGTTGAATGCTTTAAAATTTAAAGGTTATGTATTTATCTTACTGTGTCAGAAAAAGTATAAAGACTAGATCAAGCTTATGATTTATCAGATATACTTGCTTAGGAAAGTGCTAAAGGTAAACTATTAATAGAATTTTTAAAATATAAAGCAAATATTAGCCTTGTCTGTCGTAAAAGAATGACTGACGTGTGGAAAGCCAGTCATCCTTACTAAATAAAACTGCCTCTGAATTAAGAACAAAGGGGAATTTGGATAACGTCGGAATGTTTAGGCTGAAACCATGTGAAGCCGATACTGAAGCTTGGCTCACTCACTCCATTCCCATTCCCATGAACTGGATCTTATTGTGTAAAAAATTCTGGACACTAAAGCCTACATTTCCCAGGCTCCTTTAGAAATCTGGCTTCCCGGATGATTTAGCACTGGCCTGTGACCTGACCGTACTTATCTGCCTGCTTTCTGACTAATGCAAATAACATAATTTCTAATCCTGTAAAGGCATAAATTAACCTCACAGAGGAGCAGACCCCATGTCTACTGCTTGTGCTGCCTCTGCAGGTAAGCACAGCCTTGGAGGCACTTGATTTTCTGTGGCAGCTCTTTCATGCCTCACATCCACCAATAATAATCTATTTCACTTCTACTTCATCACATGGGGTCAGGGTTAGATTGAAGGTAACAGAATACATTCTAGTTTAAGTAAAAAGAGGTAAATTACCAGCTCTTGGGTGACCCCCAAGAGATTTGGAAGGGCTGGAGGAGCAGGTTCTAGGCTGAGTTTGCAGGAATTACTCTCATAAGGTATAACTGACCTGACTGGAAACTGCTTCTTCTGCCACCTGAAGCTGAGGAATCAAGATGCCATCACCACACTCTGGAGGCACCCAGGTCCTGTGGGCAGGGCAGACAGCTCTGGAGTTTGGTGCCTTTGGGCTCTATTTTGGAGTTTGTGCTCCTGAGAGTGACAGAGATGGACTCAGTTATGGCTTCCCCACACATGGCTCATCTGTCCCTTCTATTTAAACCTATACTTGGTGCTGGAGTTTGTAGGTGTATGCCCAGAGACTGGAATCTTTGGGATGCCCATGTGCCAGCTGGGCCCCGAGCCTCAGTGGAGTTGCAACACCTACTCTCCAGTTCATTGGACTCGCCCAGGGCAACTAACAAGGAAGTGAGGATTGACAACCACCACACCAAGGAAACGAGAAAGTCTACAAATGCAAGCAAGAGAATCCCATCCATCAGCTGTATGGGAGCAAAGCCTTCTTTAAATTAGAGGTGGAGTGGACATAACCTCCCAGAATCCTCAGGATTGGGGAATGAACTATGGACTAGAGGGAACTTACTGGTATTCTACTATAGATTTTTTTGTGATTCCAGCAATGGAAGAAATTATATCATTGATGTGGAGACAGTAGCCTCTGGAGGCTCTGGGGGCAGGGAGACGGAAAAACAGGTGTAATATGGGGACTTTTTCAGGACTTGGGAATCGTCCTGAATGACATTGCAATGACAGATATAAGCCATTTTATATCATCACATAACATGTAGAACTGTGTGGGGGAGTGTAGACTACAATGTGAACTATGGTCCATGCTCAATGGCAATGCTGCAGGATGCTCTTACCAATTGCAATGAATGTGCCACACTAATGAAGGATGTTGTTTATGTGGGAGGGTGTGGGAGGTGTGGTGAGTGAGGCATATGGGAATCCCTTTATTTTTTTGTGTAACATTTATGTAATCTAATTATCTTTTTAAAAATTAAGAAATATATATTTTTTAAAAAGATGCCATCACCACAGTTGCTGGCTTCAGGACTTCATCCCTTTTTACCAAGATCCATGCACTAAATGGATTGTGATTTGTTTGTTCCAAGTTTATTATTTTCTCTATTTTATTTTTGTATCCCACTTTTTCACATTTTTAAATAAAGTGAATTGTTGATGGTAAAAAAAAGAAAATTCAAAGCTGTCCTGTAAATGTAAAGATAACGTTATTAGCACAACAAATGTAAGCATAAAATAAATTCTAAAGTACTTTAATATAGTACCAAATCTGACCATCTCCCAGGCTCGTCTTGTTGTTGTTAAAAACATTGTTCCGTAGATGGCGCCCTTGCCGCACTGTGGCAGGTCAGTTGGGCCGTCTTTAATCGGACCCAGAAGAGATTAAATTTAAAGATCATCTTGAACGGGGTTGGGTCAGCACTAACATTTTCAAGCTTGGACTATGATTAAATGTTGGCGAGTTGCTTCTAACGTCTGGGAAAGTACAGGTAAAATAAGCTTGGAGATAGCAGTCCACAAGTGGGTTTGGCAGTAAGGGAGAATGTGCAGAATTGTCAAGTTTAATGGGATACTCTTGACAGCCCAGTTTATGTCTTGATTTGCTTCTCTCAGGGCTCTCCTGAGTTGGTATAAAAGTCTGCCCTGGCCTGGGAGAAGGTGGGTCAGGATTGTTGTCTGGGAGAGGAAACATGACAATAAGGGAGGTATTTTTCATTTTCACGCAAGCTAGTAATTTTTCTTCCTCTTGCCCAGATGCCCTTTCTCATCTTGGTACCAAAACACTAATCTCTTTATGAGTTTTGCTTAATGGAATAAATTATTTCCTCAAAACTTTATTTGAAGGAAAGAAGTAGAATATGAATGTGAGCAATAAAGCACAAGTAAAGATATATTCTGCACTTCATTAACTTATTTGTTGAGCCAGACAACATAACTGAATGGGTGGTTGGCTACTCTCTATTCCTATTAACTCCATATCTTCACAAAAACTGCCAGCAAATTTGAACACACATGGAAGACTAATAACTCCCAGAAAATCTCAGTAATTTAGAAATCAATTTGAGTCATCTATATGTGAAAGCATGTAGTTGCGTTAATAACATACACAGACTGGTAAGCAGCCAAATCAAATAGGCATTCTTGGTCTAGAATTACTCAGCCGTAGTTCAGTGGGTTGACTCTCTTTAGGACAGTCCATTGCCTTTCTAGCTCTGTGATCTGCCATGTCTTTCGAAGAAAATTGTTTGTATAGCATGAGTACATTTTCACTAGGTAGAGGTTTTTAATTTTTGTTTGTACTTATTTCTTTAAGAAAAATATAACCTAGAAGGATGGTTTCTGTGTCTTAAAACAAAAATCTCCTGAATCCCACCCACAAAGACTGCAGTACAGTTAGATCTGAGGTGAGATGAGAATCTGAATTCCTAAATTCTCCAAAACTCACTCCAAGAATTTGATAAGTTTGGAAATGTGGCTTATAGAGAAGAAACAAACAAACAAAAAATGATGCTAAAAAACAGAAAAAATATGGCTACCTTCCCAGTACTTGTGAGACAATTCTTCAGTCACTGCATTTACAAAGTTGGAAATGAAAAAACGATGCACAGAGGGTGAGAGGTGGAGATTTAAATTTTGAAATTCTGCAATCTAAATCCCTTTACTGCCTTCTGATGAAACCTTGAGCAAAATTGCTTTCCCTCTCAAGTTCTTTTTCATGTCTTAAGAGTAGGATCATAATTACCTTCTAATGATATCTGGCAGAGGAATAGGATATACGTTTGGTGAAAAATAACAATGTGCTGGCCTCTTTCCTCATGAGCTGGCTTCTTCAGCTATTGGACATGCTGCATACTTATCTTATGTTTCTTGGTGTTGTAAGCTTTATAAAGTGCCAAGTGAATTGAGAAGGTGGTAGAACCTAATGCACACCAGTATTTAATTTAAACTGACTTATGGAAAACAATAGTCCCAAATTGTGGAGAGACTGGTATGGAGTGGGAAAGAAAACGGAGAATGAGATAAGGCAGTTGTTTCTAACAACATATTAAAAGAACATGAAATATGCGAATATTCTTGCTGTCCTGATTTTGTGAAAATCATTCACTATATTAGAAACCATGCATGTGTCCCCAGATCTAGTTTTTCTCCCTAGGTCTGGTTTTTAGAATGCTGGTAGTAAACTAAGCCTGATTTATTATATGACCATCCTGTATGGGAAAAGACTGTAACTCTAGGTATCCTTGGTCAACCTTACGAGATATAGCAAGGAAATGGATGTGGCTGAAATAGTTTGGCGTCCGTCACCTATATGAAGGAAACTGGGTTCGATCCCCAGGATCTCCCGGTAAAAATAAAAAAAAGAAAAATATAGAAGTCACATGGGCTACCAGGCCCCGTGCATTGGTGCGCCACCAGGTCCCGTGAGTAGGTGCGCCACCAGGCCCTGTATGCGGGTGTGCCGCCAGGCCCCGAGAGCCACGCAGCAAGATGATGACGTAACAGGAGAGTGACAGAGTGACACAAGGGAGAGCCAAGAAAACACACGCCAAAAAAACTGGAGCTAAAGGGTGCAAGTGATAGGACTCCTCTCTCCCACATCAGAGGTTCTGAGGAGTGAATCCCAGTGAAGACAGGAAAAGAAGGATGAGAAGAGAGGGCAGGAAATGGACACAGAGAGTTGCCCAGCAAATGGACACAAAAACAGCAAAAACGGGGGCGGGGGGTAAAAATGGATAAAAGTAAATGAATAAATAAATAAATCCTTAAAAAGAAAAGTATAGGGGCGTAAGATATACTATAGTTAGTAGTAATACTTTTACGGTGCTCTTTCATAATTTGTTAACAAATGTTTCACAACAATGCAAAGCATTTGTGGTGGGGTGATGTATGGGAGCCCTGTATGATGTTATGCATGTTTGTTTTGTAAGTTCACAATGTTTACTGAACACTTATTGTTTATGTATGTTCATGTATGAATGATATACTTCAATAAAGTGTTTAAAAAAAAAATAGCATGAAAAACTTGAAGGAGAAGCTCTTAGTTCAAATCGTTCAACCTTGTATGAAAAAGGAAGACAAAGTCATGTAATCCTTTTATTCATTATTGACTTAGGATGCCTGCTTCTTTTGTGTTAATCAATTATCTTTTCATTTTTGGATTTTATCTCATCTACTAACTTTTTTGTTATATATTTTTGTATCATTATTTTAGAGGTTACCCTAGAAATTACAAAATACAACTGTGACTTATTACAGTCTACTTTTACCATGTCCCAAACAATGCAAGGAGCTTATACTAGTTTAACTACATTTGACCCCTTTACTATCTTTTATGCTACTGTCATATTTTTTACTTATATATAAGTTAAAAGCTCTTCTTGAACTTTTGTTTTTGTGTTTCATTTTTTCCATCTGGGATCATTATCCTTCAGCATGAAGAACATATTTGATTATTTCTTGTAGTGTAGATCTACTGGCAACAATTCTTTCAACTTTGGTTATCTGAAAAAGTATTTCTTCTTCATTTTTTTGAAAGATATTTTCACTCTATAGAATTCTAGGTTGGCAGAGTTTTGTCTCTTTCAGTACTTTAACAACATCTTCTGGTTTACATAATTTGGGTCAGTGGGTATTTATCACTGTTATTTCCCTATAAGCAAGGTTCCCCTTTTTTCTTTGTTTTGAAGGTTTTCTCTTATTTTTTTCTTTTTAGAAAATGCTTGGCTGAAGTTTTCATTATATTTATCTTGCTTGGGGTTTACTGAATTTCTTAAATCTTTGGATTGGAATTTGTAGCAGTTTGGCAATATCAGTTCCAAAAATAGATATTGGATTATGTTTGTAAACTGGTCTGTTCCTCTGGGTGTGATTAAATTATGATTAGGGCTTTGATTAGGCCACATCAGTAGGACATTGAGTCCCTGCCCCCTTGGGGGCAGAGACTCACAGTGAAAAGACCTGGCAGAGGACAGAGTTTGGAGTTTTTGAATGCTAGAGCCCTGGAAAGTAAACACACAGAGAAGCAGATACATGAGGAAAGAGAGAAGCCTCCATTAGGCAGAGGCCCCGGGAAGAGAGACAAGCCATTTGCCTGATAATTTACAGCTGGCCTTGTGGAACGAGCAGAGCAGCTGAGCCAGGAGAGAAATGAGCCCCGGAGAGAGACCAGACTTATCCCAGCCTACAGCTGATATTGGAAGAAGCTGAGACCACAGAGCCTTAAGAGGAAGAGGAAGCCTGAATCCTTGCAGATGCTGGCAGCCATCTTGCTTTAACATTTGGCAACAGACTTTGGTGAGGGAAGTAACTTACACTTTATGGCCTGATAACTGTAAGCTTCTACCCCAAATAAATACCCTTTTATAAAAGCCAACAGATTTCTGGTATTTTGCATCAGCACCCCTTTGGCTGACTAACACAGCATTTTTCATCAGATTTGAAAAGCTTTTGACTTTTGATTCTCTAAATATTTCTTTTTCTCCTTTCCTTATGAGATTCCAATTATATGCATGTTAAACATTTTTATCATGTCCAATGTTCAGCTTTTTTCCTTCCATTCTTTTCTCTTTGTGCTTCTTGAATATTTTCTATTGACCAGTCTTTTTGTCTACAAAACCTATCTATATCCAGTCTGATGTTAAACCCATGTAAAGAGCTCTCTTAGTTTCAGATTCTGTATTTTGCATTTCTAGAATGTTTGATACTTTTTCTAGACTCAAATTTTCTGTAGCATGCCCCATCTTTTCCTTCCTTCTGTCGTTATTTCCCTCTATTTCGTTCACTTATCAATCATAGTTATTTTAAAGTTGTGTCTGCTTGCTTCAACTTCTGGGTCAATTCTGAGCTTGTTTCTGTTTTATCTTATGTTCCCTTTGGATCCACCACTGTATTTGGGATTTTTATAGTATTTCAGATTCTCTTCTGTTTCTGATACCAATTATTTCTTATGAGGTCTGTATTGGAAGAGCAATTTTTCTGGTAATTTATCTTTTAATACCGATTACAGAGAATTCAGTGTTCTCTCCCTTTGTAAGTTGTTGAAAATTCACACCTTAAAAAATAGTGTTTTGAGGAACTGCATTTCTATGTTCTGGCCACTACATGGAAGCTGAAATGCTAGAAACTAATGATTGTTCCTGCTTAATATATTCTGCAAAATGCTGGCTTCAGCTTATTAGTCAGGAGTAGCTTCATTTATGCATGCCTCCATTTTAATCTATGTCTTTATGGGTTCTCTCTGTCAGAAGTTGTAGCACATGTAGAATTCATTTCCTTCCCCAATTCATCAGTCCCACTCATTGCTTTTTATTATTTAACCATTTCATAGTCATATGAGCTAGACAGATAATATTTATTTATAGACTGATGCCAGAATGGTTTATTTAGCTATGAACTGAATATTCTCCTAAACAGATAATATATTACATGTGTTTTGTACTTCAAGAGTCTTAATCAAACATGACATGAAACACACTTAATTCTAGGGTAGAAAGAGAGATGAATCTAGGGTACTTAAAACAATGAAATCCTCAAGTCCCATTCTAGGCCAGCTTCATAAATTTCAAAAGAGACCCATTTTCTTTGTCTCCATCAGCTCTTCTGAAACCTTTACTATCTAGAATGGCCCATAAAGGAAATATGCCTTTGTTAGACACATGTTCTTTATGGTTACTGTGGTCTAAAACTATTCTTTTGAACTTTTCCAGAAAAAGAAAACCCCAGATTTACTTGTCCTTTATAGCCCTTTTAGGGTATATATAATAATGTACATTCATTTTTTTATTAGAGCCTCTTAGATTTTTAGTAACTAGAAGCCAGTTAATAATGCCTTTGCCTTTTGGCAGGACCTTAAAATTAAGCATTTAGAGGTGTTATTTGTGATGTCAGACTTTGTTCCCAAGAAAAGCCTTCAGGTAGTAAATGTAGTATTTCTCCCATTCTGTAGATGAGGCAATGAAGAAGTGATTTTTCATATTGTTTGTGGCAAACCACCACCAAGGCTGAAGTCATGAATAGACCCAAAGGAGCTAAATTAAGTACAGATGAGGGTTAAGTGCTGGCTTAGCAAGTTAATTTACTTATAAGCTTCATATGTTCATCTGTAAAATAGCAGTGATAATCTTTTATACATTGAACTTGAATAGAAATTTAATCAACTAATCAAAGTTCCCTAAATTACCACTTTAACCTATTTTGACATAGAAGTGTAAGTGACTTCATTGGATCCTCCTCCCATTCCTGCTTATCTGCTTGAACCCAGAAAACAAGAAGTATAAGGGAGGGAGAGGGCAATAGAGCCAGATGCTTTTTGCTTTGGTGAAGAAATGAGTTTTTTGCCAACTCTAGGCTCATTGAATAAGCAGATACAGAGATAACACTTAGATCTTCAAGGTAGAAGTTGTCCATTGGGCTCTTCCAATTTAGGGTGCTTGCTGAAACATTCAGCCATTCAGTTAGTTAGGAGTGGCCATTATGTGGAATAGTGGTAGCATAGACTCTGCATCCTAGGTGTCAGACACTCAGGCTATGATGAGAGTCCTTCTACAGCTGGTGCATGGAGCTACCCCACTACTTTAAAGGCTACCAAAATTAGGGATGCACTGGTCTATACTGACAGATGATTCTTCGGATTTCAATATACTTGATCCTGTAGGGCACTAAGGAGAAGAGGCTAGTCAGAGGGTTTGAGTCTCCTTTAATTCCTCCATCAAATGCAATTTCATTCAAATGCAGCTTTTTGTGCTCTTAGGGAGAGAAGAGTGCTTTTTGATCTACTGTGGAGATAAAGGGGGGATGTTCCTTCAAAGGGTTGGGTGGAGATAGTTTTCCGACCCTCTTTACTATCTTCCCTGGAGGAAAAATTGTTGACCCATGGTGATATGCAATCACAATTTTATTCTGCCTTAACTGAACTACAAAGGTGGAGAGAGAGAAGGAACTTCTAATTTATTGATGATTGCATATATAACAAAATTCCAAGCAAGCAAGATGTCTGAACAAAGACATTTTAAGAAGATTTGCAGTATTTATTTGTTTGCCTTCCAAGGGGCATATTAGTAGACTGGGTTGTTGTTATTGTTGTGGTGTGAAGATATATAGAGATCTTTGACACACCTTGCCTTAGAACAGATAAGAGTCATAGCCTATTGGACCCAACATTTTCCCTTTGTGAAGGAAAAATAAGACATGGTAGTGTCAGGAGGGCTTCAGACCCATATAGGGTTTTGTTTTTTTTTTGAGGGTTTCCAATAATACCCACCTACCTTCTTTAAACTCTAGTTCCCCTGCCTTGACATTTGAGTCTTGCTTAATACTACACATAATTTTCCTCTGAATGATATTTCAGTAATCATCTTTAGAGTTACAAAATTTTTGGCTAACAACTTTTCTGCCATCATCTTACAGGGTTTACAGAAAGAGAGCCTTTAATTTAGCCTATTATCTAAGTAGATACCTATTATCTTGCCATCTAAGATGCTACCTTCGGACTAATATAAATAACTTGAATTATTTTCTTCAAATACAGTAATCCACAATGACGAGAATATTTCTCCAACACTGAAGCATAGAAGCATTAGAAAATAGCATTGGAAAGTTCATGAAAAATTATTAGAACATATCATAGAAAGGTAGGTTGAGACCTCCCACAAACATGATCCCACAATATCTCTCAATCACATCTGATGCAAGGTTGTTGTAAGGATTAAATGAGATAACTGCACACAAAGTGGTTGCTTTTTAGTAACTATATTGGAATATTTGCGCTTTCCTGGGGCTCAGTTTCTGCCTAGTGTTTCCATGACATGGCCCAGCTCACGTTTCCCAGAAATTCTAAGGTTCTGGCCTCAATTTCAGGTCATCTAAGCATCTATCATCCTTAGAGTAGGAACTAGATTTGACAGAAATGTGGTAAAAACTGAGGTAAGCTGGCCTGGAATTTCGTGGCCTGAAAGTCAAAGAGATGAGGATGCAGTTGTAGCAGAGAAAACAGAGAGCAGAAAGAACCTCGGAAGAACTCGAGTTTTCCAACTGAACAAAGAAATTTTTCCAATGAAATAAAGATTCTGTTTCTGACTAAGAAATACTTCCAAAATGACAGCTTGAGCCTCAAAGAGGGGCCCAACCCTAGGTGGTGCTTTGGTTTTAATGAGAGGCATAAAGCAAAGATAGGAAGTTGAGCATCTCAGTTGAGATGAAAGGAATTCTCAAGCAGTGTATGAGATGCAAATCCTTCATTCAAAGATGCTATGAGGGAGTGTGGCTGCATCTGGAATTGGCCGTGACTCCTGGAATGTATTACAGCCTACATTTCTGAAAATATGAAAATACTGGGGGAAATGGTAGTAAGTAGACAGTGTAAAAAGTCTGGGTTTCAATACTGAGTATTTTCACGTGTTGGAAAACATCTAGGAAACCTCCTGTTTTTCTTTCACAAGCTCTAGGAAGTGAAAAACCCAAGAGATTAAGGGTGGTAGTTCCGTGTTTGTAATTTTACCCAAGGGAAAATAAGATGGTATAGGGTCTTCAAAGAATGATGCAGAAACATTAACAATGCTTCTGGGATGTCACTTTTTCAGGAAATTTCATAGAACTATAAGATCTTAGAACCAGAAGGCAGGTTGAAGATCAATGATTCAGGTCCCCTCACTTGACAGATGAAGCAAATGACACCCAAAGGAGCTGTCCAGAGTTGTCGCACAGCTAGGCAGTGGCAAAACTAGGATTAAAACTTAGTTCTCCTGACTCCCATTTCAGGATAGTAGAGGAAGGGTGAGGGGGAAGTTTTTAGGAGAAAAAAAATTAATCTGGGATATAAAAAGTGGTAAATGGTGAGGTAAATAAAAAATGATTATTCAAAATTGGAAAATAAAGTCAGATGAAGACTTATAAGAGGAAGAAAAAAGTATGTAAGTAAAAAGTAAGGATAAACTACGTTGGCTGAAATGGGCAGACACATTCATGGGAAATATGAGGATAAAACTGAGAAAAAGCTCTAAAAAAAACAAACATAGGCTGCATTTCACCAATTCAGATCATTCTGGCCAAGCATCATGGTCACCTGGGTTATTTCCTTGAGAGTTATATTTTAGAGGAACTTCCCTGGCCCTCAATGTTTCCCAACACTTATATTTTCTTACGTGCAATCTTAAGATATCTTGTAGAAATAAATGGTATATCTTGGTGTTCTTAAAATTGGGGGCAGGGGTATTGCATGCATTCAGATTTAGCTTCTTAACTTTAAGTTGTCCACCATGAAAATCTCTGGTTTATGGGCACAGCTGGCACTTAACCCAAGCTGGTATATTGCTGACAAATGTATAATATGTGACCATGATGAGATAGTCATGGTGTTCATTATTTTTCCTGGAACATTATTCCCCTTAATTAGGCTGCAAACTCTTTGAAGGCAGGGATCGGGTCTTGTTCAGCTCTGCAGGTCCATTATCTACCTCATGCCCAGAACATTACAGGTGCTCAGTAAATGTTTTTCGAGTCTAAGACTTGATTGGATGAGTAAATAGCAATTTATAATCATATGGCATAATGATATTGAATTCCCTATAGCATCTTATTCAAAGGAGAAATCATTACTTATTATTGGGACAAAAGGGGGGAGGAAATGGCATATTATATTTTAACCACTGAACACCAGAAGCCCAGATAAAATGTGATAAAAAGGCAAATAATTTTCCTTACATGTGAGGTTTTTTTCATGGCTCAATTCCTCTATGTTTCGTAAGAACCGAGTACAGAAAGAAGACAATGTAGATCTGTTTTTAATCTACCCCCTTGACCTTGTTTCACACCTCAGCCAACCAAAGTTAAGTGAAAACTGCCTGAAGGAGTTAAATTTTAATGAAACATATCTAAAACGAAAGCACACCCTAGAAACGCAACAGATCAGGTCTTCTGTTTTCATACTTCGGAAGTTAAAAATCGCAGGGAGCGACAGTAACTAAGCAGGACTCGAACCAGAGCCCTAAAGTTCACTCAGCATCAGCACTGCAGCCGCAGGGATGTTGCAGGCCTGGAACTCACGCTTGGAACTATGGGTCAGTCAGCCCTACGTGCTTCCTCCTTGCCTTGCAGGATCAGCTCCACAAATGAGAAATATAATACCAATTCCCTCCAGAAAAGTTGCCAAGGACAATTTAAAAAAGGCTTTTGCATTGTTTTGAGTGACTAAACAATGGAACTAATAGAGATTCTTTTCTGCTTAATATAGATAGCTCCTTTGCTAGAAGAGTACATCGGGTGTGGGGGGGGGCAGGGAAGGAGGAAATCATGAAGGTGCCCCCATAATCCTTCAATGAGAGGGTACAGGCACACCACGCTACCAACTGGGGGTACATTTTTGGAGGCAGATTCAGTTACCTGTGAAGGGTCAATGGCTTTCACAGAATGCATAGAAAGTGCCTTCTGGGAATTTTCAGAGAGGAGTAGAGTAGAGATGCAGATTTGCTCAGATGTTCAAATAAAATATAATTTCTTCATTTTCTGTAAGTCATCTGTTCTTCATCATGAGTGCCTATCCATCTGAGCTGTGGGGAAAAAGACAAATTTAGTCCAACTTGGGAAACTAAGTTTGATCCAATATATATGTTCTCTTGAGTAATGCTCAGTCTTTCAGAGATTGCGTCCTCCCTCATGCTAGCACTCTAACAGATAGACAGATGTCTATTGTGGAGGGAAGTAGAGAGATCACATGACTTGTAGCATGGGGGTGGGTCTTGCATATATCTGCGCAGGTCTTTCTATAGTCCTCAGCTCTTCTGGCTTCCACACGAAGTTTTTATCCACTCAAATGCTGCACAACTTACTACAATATGAAGCTGAGTGTTTCAGCAAAGGAACTTAGCTCTGTCAGGACCCTGTGCTTCTCCTTCCTCACTTGGTCAGACTTCAGCCCTTGCTGGCTCCATTTCTTTGACTGAGGTCTAGCTGCAGCTCCTACTTGAGTCTCAGCTTGTTAAATTGGATATGGGAGCATTTTTCCCATGCTGCAGTGATAGTCCTTCTCCCTCTAAGCAAGTCAGCCAGGACCACTGCTTACTTTCCATATCCCTCCTGAGGAAATTCAAGATGTGTCAAATACCTTCACTCCACAAAGAGTTGATGGAGACTCTGGAAAATTATACTCAGGGCCTCTACTCTGACCACGTGGTCACCTCTCTTTGTGAATTCCAAATAAGAAAGGTCTAAAAGTTCCTCTGTGTGTGTGTGTGTGTTTTGGTTTGGGGGTTTGCAAATTACTTAGCTTGCCTCCTACATCCAGGAAATCAGTTTAGAGGGGACTCTGCTTCCAGTCTTCTATTCCTTTCTTCCTCCCATTGTCCAGCAGGACAAGAAGGAGCAGACTTACTCATTCCTATTCCTCTCAGGTAAGGAACTTAAGGTTCAGATCTCTCAGCCCAGGGTTTTAATGTATTTTGGTAGTTTTAAAAGTTAGAGTATTGTTTTTCTATTTTGATAAAGACTGTACTTCAGTACTGTTGTCTTTCTGTATCCTGGAGAAAGCCATCTTTAAGATGCAAAGCTGATGGAACGCCTCTTATTCTTGAAGTGACCTGCCCACTTCTTTCCAACTGGATGCCTCAGGACTCAGCTTTGGAGGAAGGAGGCTGCAAGGAAGCAGGAGTCATAAGAGGATAAGAAATACAGCAGCCTATTTTCCTAACAATGTCATCCCCATTCTAGGACTATGAGAGGGATGCTGGGGTCTGTTCTGTTTCCTCCTTCACTTTACAGGCTCAGTTGTGGCTTCCAATAGCCAGTGGAGCTCCCATCCCGTGCCCATTGCCTTTTCTCCTGGTATTATCAGAGAGCCTAGTAATCCCCCATAAGACCTGACTTCAATATTAGTGTAAGGAATGAGGAGGGAAGCATTTGAATAAGAATAAATGATCGTGTGATTTTACAGAAACAATCACAGAACTATCTCTAATTGTGACTAAAATTAAGGAAAGTTTACACATACACTTGAGCCCTCTCAAGCCCTTCTTTGGGAAGCAGGACAAATTCCCACCTTTACTTGCATGCAAGTGGAAACAGAGCCCTTTCACATCTTTGCCAACATTATGTTGTAAATGCATTTCTCATTTAAATTCAGAAATTCCAGTGCTTTTTGTGAAGTTTGACAGACATGTGTGTTATAAGAATAAAAATAATATTTCTTCCAAGTGAATGGAGTGAATTTGGTTTAGTGTCTTTTTATTTGATGAAAGATTGCACTGACAATCCCAGATGAAGAGCTATTTGAGGCAGAGCCTTTGCTTTGTATATTTTCCCCCACAATAGTCATTTGTACATATTATGACTAATTTAGTACTCAGAATCAAGGCACAAATTACATTTTAACTTCACATTGTTACTATTGGGACTGTCCCTGTAAGGTCCAGGTTGTCTCAATAGTATATTTTTTATTAGATCATTTACTTTATTTATGACATATATGTAAATATATATACCTATGTTGAATTAAACAATTTTATGGATAACATTTTTAATTAAGGAAGTTGTGGGTTTACAGAACATGCATACATAAAATACTGGATTCTCATATGCCACCCTATTATTACCACCTTGTACTGGTGTGGTACATTTGTTATAATTGGTGAACGTACGTTTTTATAATTGTACTATTAACTATAATCCATGTTTCTGTTGTGAAGTTCCATGGATTAAAAAAAAATTATCCTAGTAACATAGACAATCTAAAATTTCTACTTTTAACCATTTTCAAATATATAATTCATTGTTGTTAATTATATTCATAGTGTTATGCTACCATCACTATCATCCATGAAAACACTTTTCCATCATCCTAAAAAGAAATTCTACATTTTAAGCCTTAACTCTCTATTCCCTCCCACCTTCCTCTTTCCTGGTTACCTATATTCTAGATTTTGAGTCTAAGAGTTTACATATTTTAATTATCTCATATTAGTGAGAGTATACAGTATTTGTGTTTTTATGTCTGGATTTATTCACTAAACATGATTTTTTCAAGGTTCATCCACATTATTACATATATCAGAACTTCATTCCTCTTCATGGCTGAATAATATTCCATTGGTGTATATACTACATTTTGTTTATCCATTCATTGGCTGATGGACACTTGGGTTGCTTCCATCTTTTGGCAATTGTGAATGATACTGATATGAACATCAATGTCCACATATCTGTTCAAGTTGCTGATTTCACTTTTTTGGGTAAATCCTTAAAAGTGGAATTTCTGGGTCATAGGATAATTCTATACTTAAATTTCTGAGGAACTGCCAAACTTTTGTATTCAGCACCTGCACCATTTTTTCATTGCCATCAGCAAAGAATGAGTGTTCTTATGTCTCCACATCCTCTCCAACACTTGTAATTTTCCTTTCTGAAAAAAAAAATAGTAGCCATACTAGTGGGTATAAAATGATATCTCATTGTGGTTTTGATTTGCATTATCTTAATGGCTAATGCAATAAACAAATGCAATAAACAAATGACCAATAAACACTTTTCACGTGTTTATTGGCCATTTGTATGTATTCTTTGGAGAAATATCTATTCAAGTCCTTTGCCCATTTTTAAATTAGATTGTTTGTCTATTTGTTGTTGAGTTGAAGGATTTCTTTATCTATTTCTTTAACCACACTTTACCCAATCTTTGGGTTAGAGTCTTAACCCCCCTAGTACAGTGAAGTGAAGACAATATCCTCCCTAACCTTTAGCATAGAGGCCCAACCCTCTCAGAGCAATGAGTTGGCAACCTGGCCTTCTCTAATCCATGAGGGACAGGCCCACCCCTCTCAGACCTATGGGGTGTCATCCTCAACCTCCCTAATCTCCAGGGAATGGGCTCCACCCTCTTTGTACCCTGGGGAGGCAAAATTCTCCCTGAACATCAGGTGGGAACATCCACCTTCTTCCACTGCCAGGGCAAACTCACCCTCTCTGTACACATGGGTGGGGTTCCTCTCTTGGCCCAAAGAGATGCCTTAATTCCATATCCCAGTTTCCATGGTTTTCCTTTTGAAGTCATTTCCCCTTCCATCTCTCCTTTCCATGTCCCTTTTAGTCCAAGCTGACAGTGGTTTTGTTCATACAGCTCTCTCAAAAAGCTTGTTAGTTTAGCATGCAAGAAGCAGGGGTCTAAGCCATCAGATGGTAAGACTTTCCACAAGTCTTTCCTAGATAACTGCATCATCAATCCTGATTTACAAGTTCCAAGTTTAGTTAAGTCCTCAAATGGGGCACTATTGTCTGGAGGCTTGATTTCCAGAAGCTTAGAATTTCTGGAATCAGTTTCTGGTTTCTTTGTGCCCAACAATTCAGTCCCCAGCTTATCTTGCTCATCTAGCATTTTGCTATAAGCTGCAAGGAGAAGTCAAGCCACATTCTCTGAGTTTACTTTGGCTAAATGCTCAGGCTTGCCATTTTCAAATTCTGCCTTCCATGAAACATCAGGAGTCAATCTTGCTAAGTTCTCTGCAACTTTAAAACATGGATTGCCTTTCCTCCAGTTTCCAATAACAGTTTCATCATTTGCTTCTAAGGCATCATAAAAAGTCTCTTCAAAGCACTCTAGGCCTTTTCTCTCAAACATCTCACAATTCCTCCAAAAAATATCCCTTACCCATTTATAATACTGTTCCAGCATTTTGGTAACTGCAAAATCATGACCCCACTCTCCGGTACCAAATTCTGTATTAGTCAGCCAAAGGGATGCTGATGCAAAATACCAGAAAACAGTTGGTTTTTATAAAGGGTATTTATTTGTGGTAGAAGCTTACAGTCACAAGGCCCTAAAGAGTCCAACTCAAGGTACCATAAGAGGTACTTTCTCACACAGAGTCTGTTGCCGTGTGTTGACACAAGATGGTGGGTGATGTCTGCGAGGGTTTAGTCTTCCTCCTCCTCCAAAGGCTCCATGGTCCCAGCTTCTTCCCATCTCAGTCACAGGGGACAAGTCTTATCTCTCTCCCAAGGTTATTTCTCTCCAGGCTCAGATGCTCTGCTCTCTCCACAAGGTCATCTGTAGACTATCAAGCTCTCTCTCTTCCTGGGGCCTCTGCCCTGTCTAATGGAGCCTTCCTTCTTTCCTCACGTATCTGCTTCTCTGTGTATTTACTTCCCAGGGCTCCAGCATTAAAACTCTAACCTCCCTCTTTTGCCGTGTTGTTTTCTCTGTGAGTCCCTGCCCACCAAGGGGGTGGGGACTTGATATCCCACTGACATGGCCCAATCAAAGCCCTAATCACAACTCAATCAAGTAAAAGTAAAATTCTGAATCCAATACAAACTAATATGCCCAGAGGATCAGACCTGTTCACAAACATAATCCAATTTCTATTTTTGGAATTCATAAATAATATCAAACTGCTACAGAGGTGTATGAAAAAATATGTCAAATGTAAGTTATGGTAGTAATATTTTGATTATATTCTTTCATAATCTATAACAAATGTTCCACAACAATGCAAGGTGTTGATGGAGGGGTGTTGTATGGGAATTCTGCACATTATGTGTGATTGTTTTGTAAGGTCACAATTTCTCTAATAAAACGTATATGTTAATCAGTTGGGTATAAATGTGAGAGCTGGTTTCTGAGCTCTCAGTTAGATTCTATTAGTCTGTATGTCAGTCCTTGTGCCAGTATCATGCTATTTTGATTACTGGGAGTGGCTTTGTAATAAGTTTTAAGATTGGGAAGCATGAGTCCTCCAACTTCCCAACTGCCAGTTTGTGGAATTCATTTATTAGTTCTAGGAACTTTCTTGTGGATTTTTCAGGATTTTATGTATATAGGATCATGTGATCTGCAAATAGGGAAAGTTTTACTTCTTCCTTTCCAATCTGGGTGACTTTTATTTGTTTTTCTTGCCTAATTGCTTTAGTTAGAGCTCCCAGTACAATGTTGAATAATAGTGGTGACCATTCATCTAGATTATCTAATTTGTTGATGTACAATTATTCACAGTATCTTCTCACTGTCCTTTTTATTTCTGTGAGGTTAGTAGTAATGTTCCCTTTTACATTTCTGCTTTTAGTCATTTTGTCCTTTTACTTCATCAGTCTAAGTAATTGTTTTTCAATTTTATTGATTTTTTCAAAGAACTAACTTTTGGTTTCATTGATTCTGTTTATTTTTTATTCTCTATTTCATTTATCTCTGCTCTGTTCTTATTTCCTTCCTTGCTTGCTTTGGGTTTAGTTTGCTTCTCTTTTTCTAGTTCTTCTAGTTTTGAGGTCAGGCCTCTGATTTGAAATCTCTCATTTTTTAAATGTAAGCAGTTAGAGCTATAACATTCCCTTTCAGCACTGACTTTGCTTCATTCCATAAGTTTTGGTATGTTGTGCTTTCATTTTCATTCAGTTCAATATATTTCCTAATTTTGCTTGTGATTTCCTCTTTAATCAATTGGTTGTTTAAGAGTACATTTTTTAATTTCCAAATATTTACAAATTATCCATTTCTCCTTCTGTTATTAAGTTCTAGGTTTATTCCATGTAGTCAGAGAAGATACATGGCATGATTTTGATATATTTGAATTTATTCAGACTCATTTTGTTACCCAAGAAAAGGGATATCCTAGAGAATGATCCATGTGCACATGTGAACAATGTGTACTCTATTGTTGTTGGGTGAAGTGTTTTATGTGTCTGTTAAGTCTAGTTTGTTTAGAGTACAGTTCAAGTCTTGTATTTCCTTATTGATCTTTTGTCTAGATGTTGTATCCTTTATTAAAAGTAGTGTTTTAAAGCCTCCTACTATTAATGTAGAACCATCAATTTCTTCCTTCAAATTTGTTAGTATTTGCTTCATATATTTTGGGGTTTTGCTGTTAGATGCATATATATTTATAATTGTTACATTTTCTTGTTGAATTGAGCCCTTTAGCAGTGTATGATGACCATCTTTTCCCACCTAACTGTATTTGAGTTAAAGTTTTTTCATCTGATATTAGTATAGCTATCCAGGCTCTCTTGGTTACTTCCATGGGCAGTTTGAGATAATTTATAAATCCCAGAAGAGAAATATTATGTTTGTAAACTAATCTATTCCTCTGGCTATGAGACCCTGTGATTATATTAAATTCAGCTGAGGGGCCTTTGATTAGGTTAGCTGTTAAGATTGCTTTGATGGCTTTTTTTCATTCAACCGTCTTTCAACCAAGGTATGTCTTTGAATTTAAGATGAGCCTTTTGTAGATAGTATATAATTGGATCATGCTTTTTATCCATTCTTCCAGTCTCTGCCTTTTTATTGGAGAGTTTATTCCATTTATGTTTAAATTCACTATTGTAATGAAGTATTTTCTTCTGCCATTTTGTTATTCTTCAGAAGTCATAATTTTTTGATGCTCAATTCTGCCTCTAATGCCTAATTTTGTATTTATTTTGTTTTTGTTTTTGTTTTGTTTTGTATTGTGCCATATTGAGACCCTTCTCATTTCTATCTGGATATATTTTCATATGTTTTCTTTGTCATTACCTTGGGATTAAGATTTAACCTCCTAAGTCTATAACAATTTTGTTTGTTTTGATAGCAACTTGACTACAATAGCATACACATACATTTTCATAAACCTCTCCATTGCACCACCTTTTAAAATATATGTTACAAATTATATCTTTGTATGTTGTATGTCCAAAACCATAGATTTACCATTATTTTTTACAGAATTTGAATTTTAGAACCTGTAGGAAGTAAGAAGTGGAGCTGCATATGAAACAGTACACTGCAATAATACTGGCATTTATAAGTACCTAAATGGTTACCTGTACTGGAGGTCTTTATTTCTTTATTCTGTTTTGAAACACTCTCTACTGTGTTTCTTTTCAGTCTTAAGAACTCTCTTTAGCATTGCTTCTAGGGCAGGTCTAGTAGTGATGAACTTCCTCAGCTGTATTCTTAATTATGGGAATGTTTTAATCTCTCAATTTGAAATACAGTCTTGCCAGATATAAAATTCTTGGTGGCATTTGTTTTCTTTCAGTTCTTTAAATATTTCAACCCACTACCTTCTTGCCTCCATGGTTTCTTATTAGAAATTGGCACTTAAACATATTAGGATTCCCTGTTGCTTTTGTCCTGCAGCTTCCAGAATTCTCTCTTGGCCCTTTGTATAACAGTTTGATCAGTATGTGGCAGGGCATATATTGATTCAGTTTATCCTGTTTGGTATTCTCCTAGCTTCCTGGATGTGCTTATTTGTGTCTTTTCTAAGCTTTGGAAGCTATTGTCATTATTTCTTTGAATATACCTTATGCCCCTTTCTCTCTTTCTTCTCCTTCCAGCATTCCCATAATGCCTATATGGTTTACTTGATGGTGTCCCATAGCTGTCTTAGGCTATTTTCACTTCTTACAGTTCTTTTTTCTTTCTGCCTCTCATCCTGACATATTTCAAATATCTTACCTTTGAGTTTGCTTATTCTTTCATCTGCCAGCTCCAATCTGATGTTGAAACCCTCCTGAGAATTTTCAGTTCAGTTATTTGGTCTTCATCCCCAGTATTTCTGTTTGGCTTCTTTTAAAAATTTCTACCTCTTTATTGAGATTATCATTTTGTTTGTTCATTGTTTCCCTGATATCCTTTAGTTCTTTCTCTGTATTTTCCTTCATCTCCTTGAGTTCACTGAAGATTTTTTTTTAAAGTCCACACTCCGGTCTTCATTAATGTTTTCTGGATTTTTCTTCCTCTTCCTTTGAATTAGAAGTCATTTCCTATTTCTTTGTAATATTTTGTTGCACATTGTTTATTTTAATATTTTAAAATGTTAACTGTGGGATTTGATCTCTGAAATATCTGTTTCTTGATAGCTGATAATATGACAAATTTTCTATCAGGAAAATCTGGTCAAGGTCAATGTAAAGTGTAGGCTCCTCCCTGTGTTTTCTGGCTGTGCCTTGTCCTGGGTTGTGCTTGCTAGTGGCCTTAGGAGTTCTTCTGTTTTCAGGAGTCTGAATGTACCCTTTATTTCCCAGAAAATAAAGACCTTCTCCATCTCCTGGGTGTACACTGCTGAATTTAAAGCAGGTAAATCTTTGCCCCAGCCCATCTGCCTCAATTGTTTCTTACCCTGCTTTTGTTGTCTCAAGCTGGAGGGCAAATTCTGGAAGTGGGAGCATGGTAGAGAGGAGCTTTCCAAGTCAGCGTTTTCTAGTCAGGATAAGGCCAGGGACCCACAAGGGTAGCACTGGCTAGCTCCAAACTGCCCTGGAGAGCTGGAAAGATTTGAGGGAGGGGCCCATAAGGGCTCCAGGAGCTATGCTTTCTTGACTTGCCCAGCAAATGGAGGCTTTCAACTGTCCTTTGAAGCTCTGAAGAAGCAACCATCTTTAATTGTTCTCTATCTCCCATCACCTTTGTCCATGGCAGGTTGGAACAACAGCCATCCTCAGAGCCAGGACCCCAGTGATCTGAAGTTGATAATCAAAAGCTGTGATCAATGATTAGCCAGTATCCACCCCAGATCTTGGGGAAATGGGTTTTTATGGCTCTTTCTGGCACCAGCAAGTTACACCAGGGGCTAGACCCCACAGCTGCCTACTGTGAGAGTGGGGCTGGGCAACAATAACCACTGTACTCAGAGAGCAATTTGCTGATATTTCCTATGATTTACCAGCATCTTCCTCCTGCTCTTCTCTGGATGCAGTACAATGTTATACTGTACTCCAGAATTTAAAAATAATTGATTCAGACAGTTTCTGCCTGTTTAATAGTTGTTCTTGTGGAGGAACTGATTCCTGGAGTTTCCTACTCCGCCTCCTTTCCACAATCCTCCTTAATAGCATTTTACTTTATTTTTATTTTTTATTTTTAGCATTTTATGATCTTCTAATACTCTTATTTTTGTGATGTATTAAAGCTAAAAGTACTATGTCTAAATGGGGAAATAAATGAAAGAATAAAACCATCATGTCTTTTAAAAGGTGGCTATTAAAAACAAACTTTAAAAGGGATCCAAAGACTCTTGATTAGTTAACTGCTTCCAGCATCCAGCAAGTCATCTTGACCTGAACTTTTCTGATGGAAGGTTGCAGGAAGAAAATTTGAAATGCTCACTAGACACACCTTGTCTTTGAAGGGCATGACTTCTTTTGACTACTGAGCAATTTTTTTTTTTTTTTTTTTTTTTCCCTCTGAAAGGTGACCCTGCCCTTTGGTATGCAGAGCTCAGGCAAAGGGTCAAAAAATTTGCATAAGGAGCCCCATGGACCTTCCAGAAAGGAAAAGACTGAGAGCCACCCTCTGCCTCTGATCCTTGCAATTTGTAGTCAGGGAAACATGCTATACTGGAACAAAGTATCTCTAATCAGAACTTGATGTCCTTGAGAGAAAAAAAAAAAGGCCCAAGCTGATGACCTTAGGGCCATGGCATGAGGTTAATTTTTGCACAAGTTATGGTCAAGATAGGAAGCCCCTCTGGACTCAGTCATTGTACTTGAGAACAATGGCTGTGCATGTGAACCTGACCTTGTAGCTAAGATGGGGCACCACCATAACTTGGATAGGGACCTAGGCCAGCAAATGCATCAATGCAATTGCAGCACCAGAGTGCAGGATCTGAGTTGCCATGCAGCAGCCACTTTCTAGTGTTTGGAAGTGGAGTTGAATCTCTTTTGGACCCCATAAACTCCTGAGAAAAATGGGAAGGAGACTTGATTAACTGAAAACAAAATTAGAGATATGAACATATTTTTACCCTGAATTAGTGAGTGAGTGAGTGTACTCTGATTACAAATCAAAACTTATTTATAGCTTATTGGATGACCATGTACTTTGTCCTAGTCTAGGTACTTTTAGGAGTGTATGGGTTACGTCATGGTACCTGTGCACAAGAAGTTACTGCTGTATTTTAGTAATAGTAGACAATTGTAGTTAAATAATAAGAGAATATGTTGAAGGCATCAATTGTGCATAAATAAAAATTAAGCTTATATAGTGTTACAACTTGCCAGATCATGTCCTATGTGCTTAAATGTATTAACTCACTTAGACCTCACAACAATACTATTATTCTCATTTCACAGGTGAGGACACTAAAGCACAGAGAATTTAATTAACTTGCCAAAGATACACAGCAGTGAGAGCTGGTGACAAAATTTAAACCTGGGCAGTGAGGCTCCAGCCTGTGTTCTTAACCACTACACATACAGCAGCTATGCAAGAGAACAGGAGTTCAGAGGGGAAAATAGCAAAAATTAGGTAGTGTCGATAAATGTTCAAGGCTATTTTAACATCCAGAATCAAGGCACAATTTACATTTTACTGTTGATCGTACAAAGTAAAGGGATGCATTATAGGCAGCTCATAATACACATGGTTTAGAACCTATTAGGACAACAGAAGTGATTGGTCTATGTCCTGATTTGAGTCTTCTGTGGATCCCAGACAATTATGTTCTTAAGCTAACCCATTCCTGTGCATGTATACCTATTTTATGTGGGACTTTTTGGTTAGATTCAGTTAAGGGACCTTATGACTAGATGACTTTTTTTTTTTTTAGGGAGGTACTGGGTACCTCATAGATGGGAAGCAAGTGCTCAGCCACTGAGCTACATCCGCTCCCCAATGAGAGTTGGTTTTTTCACTTATTTCTTTGTTTGTTTTTAGGAGGTACCAGGGATTAAACCCAGGACCTTGTACGTGGGATACAAGCATTCAACCACTTGAGCTACATCTGCTTCCCTGATTAAATCACTTTTGATTTAAGGCCTTTTGTTGGACTACTCCAGTGAGGCATGACCCAGAGTGGTCTTGGCCCTCTTGCTAGAGTCATATAAATGAAAAACTGAAAGCAGAAACACTTTGAGAAAGTGAGCTGCCATTTTTACCCTGTCATGTGAGAATGAATTCAGGATCACCTACAGCTGCAGAAGGACTGAGAAACCCCAAGAAGCTGAGAAAGGCTGGAGACTGGAATCAGTGGACCAGCCTGAAGCTGAAGAGATGAGGTCAGTGGAGAGAAGAACCATATGCCTGATCCCTCACAGCTGAGCTCAGGAAGAAACTAAGTCTGGAGGAGAAGGCAGAGTCTGGCTGCCATTTTGCCTTGCCACATGGCAGGACCCCAGGATCTGCCAGCAGCAAACTTCTGGTGAGGCAGCATCTCTGATGATGCCTTGATTTGGACATTTTCACACCCTTGGAACTTTAAGATTTTACCCCAATAAATTCCCATTATAAAAGCCAACCCATTTATGGTATATTGCATTGGCAACCTTTAGCAAACTAAAATAGCATACAATGAGGTTAGCCTAGGAGCAGGTGAATTTTCAAAGGAATAATGAGTCTGTCCCCTACGGACCAGGTACTGTGTGTATAGGAAAGCACATCTCCTTATTAACCTTGCAAGGTGATTATTATTCCCATTTCACTCAGAAAACTTATGCAAGAACATAGAGCTTAGAATCAGGGAGCTAGGGTTTGAAATATATTTGCTATGAATGTACATACTCTTTACACTAAATCATAAGAAATAGAAAAAGGGGTAAGAAGAACATGGCTTGGCAGGAAGAAGGAGGAAAAGATATCTTGTTGGAGAAAGACAAACTGCTAAGGACTTGGAAACAAGTGTACTTGGCAGAAAAAAGATTAGGCCTGGTGCATGGTTATACATGAACAGATAGTAATGTTGAAGGGGGAGAGGGTATAGATCAGGTGTAAGGAGCATTTGGGACAGGACTGTGAAGTCCATTGCTGGATCTGAGATTTGACTTATACTCAAGTCTTCACTCTATCTTAGGGCTGCATTGCCTGGCATTATACTAAGTGACCAGCCAGAACTTCTTGTGAGAACCAAGCTTCTTTTGGTTCTTCATCTTCCCTAGTGAAATGCAGGTGCAATACAGGCCACTACATAATTGTGTGCTTATGACTCCAGATACTTTTGATTTTTTATGTCCTCTTAGTGCAAGGAGGCATTGATTGAATGTTGCTACAGCAACTGTCTTAGTTTCCAAAGGACTGCCATTGTAAAGTATCAGAAATAGGTTGGCTTTTAAAATGGGAATTTTAATAGGGGAAAAGCTTACAGTTCTGAGACTGTGAAATGTCCAGATCAAAGCACCATCAGAGATGCTTTCTCACCAAAGTCAGCTACTGGTGATCATGGTGTCCTGCCATGTGGTGAAGCAAGATCGTGGCTGATCTCTGCCTTCCCCTCCAGAATCTACTGTCTCCTGGAGCTCAGCTGTGGGCAACCATGCATAGGACTTTTGTCTTTCCAGGCCTCCTCCCTCAGTCTTGGCTGCTCTGCTTTCTTCCAGAGTTCAGCTGTGGGCTAGCAGGCATTTGGCTTGTCTCTTCAGTCTTGAGCTGCTCCACAGGCCCAGACTCTTGGGGGCTTCTTGCTTCAGCTTAGCTGCTAGTAATCCTTGAGTCCTCTCTCTCACATGGCTGGGTCAAAATGGCAGCTTCCTTTCTCTGTGTGTGTGTGTCTCTCTGTGTCTCCATTTATATAAAGCTCCAGTAAAAAGGCGGAGATCCAGCCTGAGTCACGATTCACCAAAGCAGTCCATTTAAAAGGACCTACACCCAAAGGAATGGATTAGTTCAAGAGCATAATCATTTTCTTTTTGGGAGTCATAAAATAACTTAAACCTGTCACAGCGATTAAAAGGAATACTGTTTCATTACACTACCCAGATGTAATTTAGACACTGGATGATTATAACTAAGCCATTTACTCTCAATGGAATGGTATTTCTGGGCACCTTTAATGGTTTAAGCAAAATCAAATTTATTTCTTTAAATTACCCTTCATAAGTAAAGAACTTTTATAGAAACCATCGAGATTTTGAACACCATGTTCTCATTCTCAGAGGATAATCAAAGGATCTCAATTTCATACATTCAGCTCCTTGTCAGTCTTTTTATGCTATCTTCATGGTGGCAGTTTAAGATTATTATATGAATCCCAAAAAAAGAAAGATTATGGTTTTGAACCATATCCTGTGGGTGTGATACCCTTCGATTGCATTAAATTCGGTTGAGGGTACTTTGATTAGATTACTGATAAGATCAATTTAGGGCTTTTGATTGAACTACATCAGTGACGTGTGACTCAGGTTGAGTCTCTGCCCTCTTGCTGGATCTGATATTAAGAGATATACAGAGAGAGACAGAGAGAGACACAGTGTATTAGTCAGGGTTACCTAGGGAAACAGAATTAACAAGAGATATTTGTAAATAGCATAAGATTTTATAAAATTCTCTTATGTGACCATGAGGATGCACAAGTTCATATTCCACAGGCAAGCTGCAAACCAGGGACTCTGATGTAGGTCCTTGATGAGTGTCCAGGCGATGCTGGCTGTCTGAAGTCAAACTGGAAAATTCTCTCTGAATGTTAAAATCACTTCCCCTTTGAAGGCATTCAGCTGATTGGATAAAATATCACTCATTGCTGATGGCAATCTTTTTGATTGATTGTAGATGTAAGTAACCATCTATGCAATAAATTCACTGGTGACTAAAGTCTATAAATGTCCTTGTATTACAATTAGCTTGCTTGACCAAACAACTGGGCACAATTACATGGCCGAGTTGACACATTAGCCTAACCATCACAGTCCACCCCTTGTCAACTTGGCAACCACACCCATCACCTTAAACCATACTTAGTCTATACATAACAACATTTAAAAGACATGCATATATGTATATATCTGCCTAACAATATTCAACTGTCCTGCATACAACCAGAAACGTATAATTCCCTATAGAATAGGGTGCAAGGACTTGGGTAATATTCATTCTTAAACTTGACAACTTTAAATATTATAACATGAAACTAATACAACTTGTCATATGATAAGGGAAAAGGTTAGGGAAGAAAATAAAGATATTCATTTTATATTATGAGTATACAATCATACTCATAACAAAACAAAGAAGAAAGATTCATGACCATACCTGGCCGAGTTGACACATTGGCCTAACCATCACACACAGGAAAAGGAAGCAACCATATTTGATCCTGCAATATGAGAAAGGTTTCACCTATAGCTAAGCTGAAAAAGAGAAAAGCCCCTGAAAGGCTCAAAGACAGAGGCCCAGAGAGAGAGGGATAAGGCCCAGTAAGAGACAAGCCCTGTGCCAGGTTTGCCTACAGCTGCAGAAAGGCAGAAGCCTCAGCAAAGACTGGCAGGCATCTTGCTTTGCCTTGTGCTAGCTGACTTTGGTGAGAAAGTATCTCTTATGGTGCTCTGATTTGGACTTCTCAAGACCTTGGAACTGTAAGCTTTTATCCCATATAAATCCCTTTTATATAAAGCCAACTCATTTCTGGTACTTTGCATTGGCAGCCCTTTGGCAAACAAAAATAATTATGTTTGTATTCATTCAACAAATACTTAATAAACACTGGAGACTTCACACTGAATAAGATGCCATCCTTGATTGCAAGAAATTTATAGACTAACGGGGTAGAAACACAAATAATCAAGCAATTCAAAATGGTATGAAGAGTGCTGTGGTATCAAGGTAAATAGAGAAAGTTTTGGGAACCCAAGATGGAGTATGGCTAACTCAAGGATGTGGTCAGGGAAGACTGAGCCTGAGGAGACATTGTTCAAGCGAATGCAGAGAGGGGTAATGTGTGGAAGTCAAAGGAAGCAGCACATTCCAAGTAGCAAGAGAAAGTATAATGCATTTTAGGACATAGAATCTATGATGGTTAGGTTAATGTGTCAACTCGGCCAGGTAATTGTTTCCAGGTGTTTGTTCCAGCAAGCACTGGGCTAATTGTAATACAAGAACATTTATGGACTTCAATCACAAGTGAGTTTACTGCGTGGATGGCTGGTTACATCTGCATCAATCAGGGAGATTACATCATCAGTGGGTGATGCTTTTATCCAATCAGTTGAATGCCTTAAAATAGGAAGTGATTTCAACATTCAGAGAGAATTTTCCAGCTCGTCGTTGGACAGCCAACTTCTCCCAGAAACTCATCAAGGACCTTTCATCGGACTTTCATCGGAGCCCCTGCTTTGCAGCCTACCTGCGGAACCTGGACTTGTGTATCCCCATGGTCGCATGAGACACTCTTATAAAATCTCTTATTATTGACAGATATCTCCTGTTGATTCGGTTTCCCAAGAGAACCCTGACTAATACAGCTTGGTACCAGAAGTGGGGTCTTCTTGAGGAACAGAGTCTTAAACATGGGATGTCTGAGGTGGTTCTGGGAGTTTTGTAATTGGTTCTCTACTCTAATTGGACTCAGGGGTACTAATGACTCCCTTTCCAATAATGAAGAGGTTGCTAACAGTCCATGGCATAAGCTGGCAATAGAGATATGCAAAATAGCATCACAGGATTCCCCTAATTCCATGCTTTTAAGAAGCAAGGATCTGGGTGAGAGTGTTTTCAACACCTTAACAGAATTTTGTGGAGTCAAAAAG
>JAQZBX010001150.1:0-87964 GCA_029593785.1 Cabassous unicinctus | reverse complement strand
AAAAAAAAAAAAAAAAAAAGCTTTTGTTTATTTTGGCAAATAACTGTACTGAGGATTCCATTCTAAGACTGGTCCAGCCTACCACACACATGTAGAAAAATAGCTATGCGTGAAAATAAATAAAATATTAATTTATATTACAATCAATGCTCGCTTAAACTGCAAGTGATAAGGAAAGAAATGTTAATATGTCCTATTAAAGGAATAGCCGGCCGGCTGCCAAAAGTGAAAGAATTTTTTGCCTGAAGCTTTTTAAGTAAGGTATATCCCACCTTCATGTCCCAACACAGGAAAAGAAATAGATAAAAATGAATCATTTATGTTCACCCTGTTAACAAAAAAGATAAATGTAATTTGAAAAGAGGTTTGAATCAAAAGTTTATTTTTGCTGAAAAATCACTTGACTTTTGGATTTACCCAGGTATCATAAGAAATGAGATATTTGTCACATAAGACTCGAAAGAAAAGGAACTGGTCTTTGTTGCCAAAAAAAAAGTCAAAGATAAAGAATCAATGAGCCTGAGCAATAATCTGAGCTTAGAGAAAGAGTTTAGAGTATATGTGAATTCCTCCAGAGCCACCCATAAGAGATTCTTAAGCAGAATGGGTCTTTTCCTGTCTGTTAATAAATGCTCCCAACCTGAAGACCACGTGTGGGTCTCTGCCTCTTTGGCCAGTCTGCTCTGAACAGTGGCTATGAAGATGAACATGCTCCCTTTGTAAAGCAAACTTTTATCCCCAAACCTCAGAGCACCCAGTCTTCTGTCTTATGAGGCAGAAAAGAAATCAGTGTTACTCTCTTATTTACAACCCTTCAATTGGTCCTTGCAGTTTTGAGGATAAAATCCAAACACCAGAGAGTGTAAGGAATAGATCTGACCCCAGTCTACTGCTTAGGATCAACTCTGACTTTCTCTGCAGTGTGGATTCAGTACATCAGTGCTCAGACACTGTGTGAAGGTTCCTGATCTTTCCTCTTGACCAGACTTGGAACAGCCTTCCCCTTCAACAGCCATTCTTGAATATTCAGTGGGGTGCCCCGCCTTCCACAAAGCCTTCTTTGACCTTCCTTCTCAAACCTGACTGGACTTAGTTCTTTTTTCTGATACTACTTCCCTCTCCTACCCATAACATGTTTAACTGCTTTCTCTTCCATTAGGCCATGAACTTTGTGAAAGCAGGTTGTGTTCTTGGGTCCCTAGTATACAGCTTACTGCCTGGCAGATAGCAGATGATGAATAAATGAGGTGAATGTAACTTCATTTGATTTCAACTACAAATGGTTTAATACACATTTCAGGATATCTGAGGTTATTCAATCCCTAGACATGACAGGAAATTTCATAGACAATTTTGGCTGTTTAGTTTCTCAGCATAGGTCCCTCTGAATATATATGGATCTATTTTTCATTCTCTACTTCAAATTTTCCTCCATCCAAATGTCACCAAGAAGACACTTGAATTCTAGAGACACCGTACATTTCACATTCTAGGCAAATACTTCACGGTACTTTCTTTCCTGAAAGGAAACCTCTTCTATGAATCTGATAGAAAATCAAGACCTTTTTCTTGTTCTCCTTGCCAGAGGCTATTAATGAATGCAGTGTGGTTTTTCTAGAGAACTCTCAGTGATTGGTGGAAATAAAATGATAAGCGTCACTGGGATGGTATCTAGTAGACTCTACCAGGAACATAAATTATTATTCACACAGTTCTCTCAGTTCAACATGCAAACTGAAAAATAAAGGTTTAAGACCTAAATGTTGATATGCCCCTGCCACTTTGGTTTGCTTGCCAACTCCTGAGATACAACTAGAAACAAAGGATTCTCTACTATAGAAGAAGAAGACAGCCTCTTAGTTGGATATGATGGTTTGATAAAGCAACCTAATTGTTCCTGCTAGTGGCTTTAGGAAAAAAGCAGTCCCCACTTAACATTTGACAAAGGCATGTCATTTGAGAGTAGATATATTTCCTAAATGGGTTCACTATTCTGTCCCTAAATAGATTTACAGTAACAAGAGTGCATTGTATAACACACACACACGCATACACACACACACACACACAGTATTTATGCATATGTGTGTTCATGGTAGTTTAAAATGTATGTGTGCCTGTGTGTCTATTCAATGAGTTTCTGTGACTGTGTTCCAGGACTGCTGCCAAGATTATCTATAACACATCACACCATGCTTTCTGGGAGAATTCAACATTTTTCTATAGTCAGTTTTTTTTCTGCGTGATAGTGATTAAAAGATCTTAGAGTTTTCAATAGTATTTTGAAATTATTTTGGTAGGAGTCAGGGCATTTTGTCCCTTCATGTATTTTTTTCTCTTATTAAAAATAGTTTAGGTGTGATATTAGAAGTTACCATTTGAGAGAGTTCAAAGAAACCACCTTCAATCAAGAGATAAGTGTAATATGGGGATAAGTTGCTATTGCGGTATTCCTCATGTTGTAGTCAACCTAAACTAAATATCTCTGTTATTAGAGCTCCTCTTGTCACATGGTACGTGGCTATGAGGGTCAGGAAATTTCCCCATGATCATCTGCCTCCACCATGCCTCACCTAAGATCTGGACTAAGGAAGGTGTAGACAGGGAATGCCCCTGAAAGAAGACGGCCCAGCCAGAGTACAGACACACCAACAGAGGAAAAGCACCAATGAAAGAGCCAAAGGAGCAACTGCAGATACCCAGCCTCTCCACTGTGGGTCTAAAGGAAAAGGCTTTGTTCCTGTTGAGTTAAGGAATAACTCATAAAGAATCAGGGGGACCAGAGAGCCTTAGACCAACTCCATTTCTCCCCAGAAGATAACTGAATTATTGGCAGTTCTGCTATAATATAACTCTGCATTGAAAGGATGGGAGGAGACCCTGAATCCTTTATCAAAACCATGCCAAAATTGAAAAATACAAAATCCTCCCTTTGAAATGTCATTGAATGAAAAATATGGTTGAATATGACTTACTAAAAATCAGGTTCAAACTTGCCATGAACTGAACTCAGTCAGTCATGTGTACTTACATGGCAACAGACTAAAAAAAAAAATCTGAAAAAAATAGTTTTATGTTTCAGAGCTAGGGTTGTGGTGTTCTGAAACCTAATATACAATTTTGGCTGGTATTACCATGCAGCCGCCTTCCTCTTCAATGCTTGGAAATATACAACTTTAGTGATGGTGATGTCTTTAAATGCAAAATAGTGGAAAATCTTTCTTCATTTTATAAATGAATTTAAAATATTTATTAGCCTACCAAAATTTATTTGCCAATATGCCCTTGTTCTTGGGATATAGCAAATGAAATCTGTAATATTTTTCCTAATTGAGAATAAATTTTCCTTTCGCCTTGCCTTCATTCTAGCCAGATGAGTGAGCAATTATTTTGAATGTTGATAATCTGCTGCAAGTCTTAGAAAGCAGGCAAATCCCTAAAGGAAAACAAACAAACAAACAAAAAAGTGCTAACAGATTTAAGATACCAGTGTGGAGTTATGGAAAGTGCATGGACTTCAATAAAAGGCACTTGAGAAAAAAAATCCTTGTTCTGCTCTTAATTTGTATTGTAATCTTGGACAACTTGTTCCTGTGGGTATGGCTGTTGTTGACCGAGCTTCATTTCTCTATTCTAAGATTGGGAGGAAAGAACACGTTGCAGAGATATCCTGACAATTAGGTGATCTCTTGTGTATTAAACACCTAGCTTTGAGGCCTGACAAATTTTAAAACTCTCAACCATAATTATTTCTTTCGCCCTCTTCCCCACTTCAGACTGTATTTGCTTTCAGACTATACTGACTTTTTACTTTTCTGAAACAAGTAAAGGAATGAAAGGCTACCCTGACTTTAAAAGTTATGAAATCCATGGTGCAACAGACACATCCTGTTTCTGTGCAGCCTGAGTTATTCAACATTACTAGTTGATATATTTCTGCTTCCAAGCTCAGGAGCATTCCTGAACATTACTCAATAGAAGTACTTTTAGGTAAAACTTCATTAATCCCAGATATTCCACCACAGAGCAATATGTTATCACTGAATTCTGTTGACCTAGTTAAGCCATCTCTAATTTTATTCTTGATAACCTATAATTAGGATGGTCTGAAATAGCCTGAAAATATTCAGTGCCAGCACTTATACCAAAAGGCAAGTAGCAAAACCTTCAATAAGGCTTTTTCAGAGATTTGTCCTTTCATGTCACCAGATTTGACGCTCTTGCTTCATGGAGAGAGAGAATGAGAAAGAGAGAAGAGAGGGAGTGGAGAGGGGCAGGAGAGGGGAGGGAAGTGGAAAAGATGAGAGAAGAGAGAAATAAAAGATAATCTCTTAGCTTTGTGAATTTTATCAAAAAGTTGACCAAATCATTCACCCAAATTTCTTTTCACATATCTCAGATCAAACAGCCAAATCTGTATGTCAAACAGCCTCTGCTTTTGCGGCTAGGGCATTCAAGAACACACTGCTTTTTAGAAAAAGCTAAACATGAATGTAACTATTTTCAACCCCGATCTCCCCTCCAGCAAATAGAGTTTCAGAAATGCAACACCTATCAAATATTTCCTCAGAAATGCCAGATTGCTGGGATTTTGAAGAGTTCTCCTCCCTTTTTTTCCCTTTTTGACATTTAGACAGATTGAGCTTGAGAGAGGAAGTGACTGTGAGTCCAGACTGCCCCGCACCACTGTCAGAGGAAAAACTGAAGTAAAATGAAGTGATAATCTACTGTAGAATATTTAACAGAGCAAAAGGCAGAGGAAAACGGCAATCTGGGAATACACAACTGGTCCCCAAAATAGACAGTCTCAAGTGCCAGAACAGATGCCATGTACAGTAGATCATAAAATCGTAAAAAGTACCTCTGTTGACACGGGGGAAACAGCTCCCCAAGAGGCAAAATAGTTGGGTCTTTATTCCCAGTGGCTGCCATCGTCTGTCACGGACCCTGCCAATTTTCCTTTCTACTCCTTTCTGTACATTCATCAGCCCAAGAGCTGGTAAGAAACCACCTTAATGACTGCAGCATGTTGCAGTAGTATTAATGACAGATAAAGTACAACTCTGGGCTCTTATGTCACGTTGTGAATGAAATCAGGGGGTTCTGGGGAGGATATTAGCAAAGCTCTTTCCATTTTGTAGACGACTCAAGGTGACTGGGGACATTCAGATTTCCCTCCTATGGAAAGATATGATAAATAGTGTGGTGAAGGAAAAATACACCCCCTTCTGTGCACTTAATAAGCAGCCTGCCAACTTCTGCGGAATAGGGTAAGAATGCTGACGTGGTGTCTTAGAATGATGCAAAGGTTGAAAAATTGGCAAAACAACCCCTCATCATTTGCTGAAAGCCACAGAGAGAGGAATGAGGCCTTGGGGTGGGGGTGGGGGAGACTTCTTTTAAAAGAAGGTGGAGGTGGGGAGATTCACATTTGAAGACGGCCTTTTTGTCTTTAAGCAACGTGGATTGGAGAGAACAGTCAGTTTTCTTCATCCCCTGTCAAATTTTCTCTTAACCTTTGAACGGAGGTTTCTAATATGGATGTGTCGCTTTGTGCCAGGCAGATATTGGAGGCTGAGGAGATCATACCCATTAAGACTTATGAAAGGTTTTGTTCCATCTTTCTCTCTTTTCTTTTTCTTCTCTTTTTCTCCTTTCCTTCCCTTCTTCCTCCCTCCCGCCTTTGGGTGGAGAAAGGAATAAGGAAAAATTACAAAACAGAGTTTCTCTGGGAACATAATGGAATGAGACACCCATGCCTTTAAAAATACGTATATAAACTATGGAAAGTTTCCTGCTAAAAATGATTACTTCTGATTCCCAAAGACAGAAAAATGAAGTGATCTTAAACTCTGGCCGAAACTTCTCCAGGTGGTACAGATATATGCAGTTTCAATGAAAAGGGAGCCTCCATTTGTGAAAAGGCTAAGTTGCTCTGATTTGGGCAGAAACTAGAATTGAGAGAATGGTTTTGCCCAGAGTTTCTGTACAAATCTTGTGGGATTTATAACAGACATTTTTTCAGTCTTGGTAAAAAGGAACTTCCCATTTCAAAGAAGAAAAGCTTATTAAAAAATCTCAGATTTCCTCTTCCTCAGATAATTCTTAAAAATGTTATATAATAATGTGGGAGTATTTTTCCTTTAGATTCACAGGAATTTTAAAAATCTTAAGAGGGAAATTATATTGGCAAATTAATTTTGATATTTCTCTAGTATAAAATGTTATAAAAAGTACTTCTACATTTTAAATAAACCAATATATAATTGTATTATCTTTTCCTAGGAGAACATATTGATTAGCATAGGAGGAATTTTTAGTCTGAAAACTGAAAAGATTCCTTTCATTAACAGTGAAATTAAATGTATTGGAGAAAATTCAAAAAAATGTGGAAAACTAGGAAAAAGGCTTCTTAAAAACAACCACTCTTAATACTTTGGTGTGGATTCCTCTATTTATTTTTCCCTATGAATTCATCCTTTTAAATATTTTTTGGTTGTAATTATTGTGTTTGCACAATTTAATAATAATAATGATGGTGATGATAATAATAATAGCTATAACTTATCCAGGATCTATAATGTACCATATATATTACCTGCTTTACATATAGTTCCTAAATTAGCCATCTAAGGTAGGAAGGTGAAGAAACTGAGATTTAAATTTGCCAGAGATGACAGAGCTGGTAAGTGGGGTAGCTGAACTTGAACTTAGTTTGTCTTTCTGCTCTCTTTCCATGTCATTATGCTAGTCTATTTAATCTGAGAATATTTAAGCTTCAGTATGGGAAATAATGGCATTATATCTACAAGCATTTTTCACTCTGAGGCCAAATTTCTCCCAAATGTTTCAACACAGAAATAGCAGAGTAGTGGAACTGTAGTGGACAGTACACAATTATGACAACGCTTAAGCTAAAAATCCTTTGGCTAATAGAAAGGATTCTGGTTCATGCTCAGATATGCTCAATAGTGAAAAATAGACGTTATTGACTTTGAGAATTCTAATTTTATTACCAATTCTTTATCTTACATATTGTTGTGATTTTCATTTTGATGGGACTGTAAGATTCTCTTGTGCTGTGGTCTTGAACATTAATTATATGTAAGTAGAACAATTTTCCTATAAAAAGGAAAAGTATGGGAAAAGAGAGGATGTTCTGACAGTCTCAATTACTCTGTTTCTCTATCATACATAGGGCACTATTTGAGCCTGTAGCAATTTGTTGGCAAGAGAAGATGGGTATCAAAAGCATACTCAATGGATGAGATGAAGGATAACAATTCTTTCTAATAGACTGGCAATTGACCATCTGCTTCAAAGGGTAGCATTTAACCTGCAGATAATCATGGTGAAATAGTCTGATGGTGTGTGTCAGACTTCTTGTTTTTCCCTGGGGTGGAGGTGGGGTGGGATGGGAGGGGTTAGAAGCACAGACTTACGGTTACCTTCCCCCATCTTACGAAAATCAAGGACACATTCAATGCGTTTTCTAGCACCTTCTCTCAAGACCAACCAGACAAAAGGTACCACATTCAATATTCAGTTAGTTAAAAATCAAAGTTAAGCTTTGTTCCCTAATATTTTTCTAGCAAGATAACTTTTAGCATCAGACGAGTGTGCAATTATTTTACTGGCATTCTTTCATTCTGCTTAGACCCATGATCTGCGGGCTAAGACCATTAAGACCAAAAGATTTATTTTGGAATTCTCTTTATACTTAATTTCAGGATTTTTGGAAGTTATTCAGAGCTTTTATTGGGTATAGTAAAATTCTACACACTTTTTTTTTAAAGAGAGGCACGCTTTTGGCAATTAGGTTTTTATCTTTACATGTAACTTAACATAAGGGAGCATGATATTATTAGAAAATAAATGTCCAGGTGGCTGCAGTTAAGGGAGTAAGTTTGATATTTCAAGACAGTAGGTAATCATAGATTAATTTTGTGTTTGGTTGTGTCTTTGTTTTTAGTAATGGGGAATTTCTTTTAATCCTAACCTGAAGATTGTTCTTTTACTGACAAATGGCTGTAGGGAGGGAGAAAAAGTGCATTCCCAGCTATAGTAAAATGTCCGTGCCAGCATTGACAGATGTGGGCAGTAACCTACAGCCTCAAGAATATCTAGTGCTTAGAACCACAGTAACTCATTTTTGGTGCTTGGGTATTTCAGAACTCAGGACAGCAGGGAAGTTTAGATGCACTGAAGTAGTCTATCACTTCCCCCATCATCCTCACCAGATGTCACTACCAACTCAAATGCTGAGATGGCTATTTTATAAAGTATTAATTAATAGTCATTTACTCATTCATTTATCCTATATTTTTTGGACACCCTCCTCTGTGCCAGATGCTGTTCCAGGTGCTGGGAATGCAACAGTGAACAAAAACTTTACTAAACCAAACAAGAAAAATAATTCCCTGCCCTCTTGGAGCTTACATACTAGTGGTACAGACAAGCAACAAACAGAAAAATAAAACATATATGGTGTAGTAGGTAGTGATAAATGCTAAGAAGAAAAAAAATAAAACAGGGAAGGGGATAGAAAATTCTGGAAGGAGATGTGTTGAAATTTTAGGTACAGTGGCCAGGAACAGTCTCAAGGAGAAGATGACATGGAGGAAGAGGGGACCGAGTAATGCAGCTATCTTGGGAAAGGCTCTTTAGATCTGCGTTGTCCAACATAGTATCCACTGGCTTCATGGGAATTCTGCACCGGGCAGCACAGGCGCGGAGCCTTTCTGTCATTGCAGAAAGTTCTGGTGGACAATGCTGCGCCCCACAGAAGAAACAGGAAATTCCAGGGCCCTAGAAACGGGAGCAAAGGAAGAGGCAACAAGGAGCCAGTAGGGGGAGAGAAATAAGAAATATGATCAGAGAGTTAACGAGAGGCCGCAGCATGGGAGGCCTTTGCAGGCCCTGAGTGGGCTTTAGATGTTATCTGGAGTGAGACGGGGAGCCTTTGAATTGTGTTGAGTGGAAGGGTGATGTGATCTGATTTGTGTTATGTCAGGGTCACTCTGGCTGCCCTTTTGAGAATTAAGTGAAACAGGGCAAGGACACAAGTCAGGAGGCCAGTGCAATCATTCAGGAAGAGGCGAAGAGGGAGAGGGTTTGGACCAGAGTGGTGGCAGAAATTGTACGAAGGGGTCAGATGCTAGATATATACTGAAGTAAGGCAAAGGCATGAAAATGACTTGGGAACACTTATTAATATGTAGGGTCTAGAGTCCCAGTCCCAGAAATCATGATGTGGTTGATTGATTACGGGACATCTAAATGTACCTTTTTTTCTCCCATGTGGATTTTGATGCTGGCGCGCCATCTCTTCTCCCAACAGGTACCTGCCCTGCATGCCCAGCAAACTTTGAAATACACGTTTGGTGATTAATTTAACATTAACTTTACAACTGGTTAACACCAGATGCTGGTGATATAAGCAATAGAGGCACCACTTAGAAGAAGTGAAAACCGACAGAACGCCTCTTTAATAACGCTGTCAAGGATGGGGTATCGACAAGTTGATTTGATTTTGAACATTGCCTAGAATTTGGCTAAAAGGCGTAGCTGGTGTTTACGCCAAGGTGAGGTACCATTTCTATTTTGTTTTCAACATGGTGGCTACATTAGGCAAACACAATTTGTGACTACACTTACATTTTCTCCTTTGAAATTCCTTACAATTTCTCCATGTAAAATAATAACAACCCACCTCATGATCCTTTCTCACCTTCTCATATAGAGCACTGACTATAACGCTCCATGATATGACTTTCATATCCAGTATCAACAAGCACTTTATAAAATTCTGTATTTTGCTGAGTAATGAACAAAAATCTGCATTTTAGAAATATTGAGATTAAAAACCCAATGTATTTTTCAGATACAGATTAATAGTCCGGGTGACAATCCCCACTGACACCCCTCCCGCCCCACCCTGCCCTTGCTCATTGCCTAGAAAGATAATGTGGGGATAGATTTCAAGGAGGAAATTGATAGAAAATGAAGAATAAATGAAGATCAGTCAAGCTGAAGTGAGTACTTACAAATTTGCCTACAATCAAATGTAACTGCTCTCATGATCCTACCATAAGAAAAAAAATGCTTTGAAATATAATTTCACTTAAATTCAGTATCAAATGAAAAAACCACCACCACCACCAAATTTTGCCTTTAGGATTATCCACATATAGGTGGAAGACTATGTGTAGGTGTCTAAAATTCCCTTTCAGTGAAATTTCTCTAAAAAGATTATTTCTCTAAAAGAAAAAAAAAATTCTCTAAAAGATTATTATTCATTCTTTTGTTTCAAACAATACTTTAAATACCTCCCAGGAAGAATAAACTCATTTAGTCACAATCATTTCAATATGAATTAACTGAGCGGATCATTTTTTTTTCTTAGCAGAAAATCCAGGTAAGAATTTAAGTCAGATGTGACATCAGATTTCGAAAAGGAAGGGGTGATGACAAACACAACAAATTTTATAATATTTTTAATGGCCAGTTCAAAGAATAGTAAGAATCTGTATAGAAGTAATACTTTCTGGAAACCCAGGCTGTTTAGTAGCATCTTCTGAAACCAGGTGTGTTGGATGCGGTGTCTCACCTCCTTCCCGTATCTCTCCTTTGACTGGATCCATCAGGCAGTTGCCAAGAGTGCCGTGAGCCCTCATGGAGCCACAGGCATTGCTTTCTGAGCTTCTGAGGAAACACTTTCTATCTTCTTTGCCCCTCCACATTTGGTCAGATAACTTTATAGTGGGAATAACAATGGCAGAGAGACTTAACGAGAGAGGCAAGGAAATGTAGGGTGTGAGGGCAAAGAAGGCTGGAAAATCCATCTCTCTATTTTTGGTCCCATAACTCCCCTAATATTACCCTTTGGATCAGCCATCATTAATTTTCATCCTGTCTGCCTATCCATAATATCCATTCCCTTTCCAATAATTTGTTCCCATTAAGAAGTCTTTAGGGGTTGGCTCATGGAAAAATATTTGAGAGCTTTACTGTAGTTCTGAGTGATGGAAAGCATTCCTTTCATATATATAAGTAATATGAGAACTGGTCTTGGGTGGGACTTTGTACAGGAAACCGTGCAAACAGGGAAAAAATGAGTATTTCCCCAGAGGTGAAATGGCAGTCATATTGCAGTCGTAGCAAGAGGGGATGACTATCAGGAGGAACTCTTGGCAAGCAGGTATGCATGCATATATTAGCCATAACATAGCCTATCTTGTGTCTTAGGCTAAATTATTTGTCATGAACATGGTCTATCATAGTGATTTTGACCTTTCGAGGATAAAGGTAATTTGAAATGCCTGGGAACAAAGGAAAAAACCATAGAATGTTACTGGAAGTCTTTAAGTAAGTGTTCTGTATATGGCCCAAGAATAATATCTGTCTTAAGTATTTCTCTATAAAGATATTCCACTGAAACTTTGTTAAGCAATAGTGAAATAAATTGAAACATTTCAGGCAATTCCAGTTCAATCTAAGAACAACACAGCCAAAGGGTTTGAGCACTTAGTCTGATAAGCATTTTAAATGTATTATCTCATTTAAGGATGGCATCAACTTTATGAAGTAAGTATGATTATACCTATTTTTCTCCTGGGGAAACTGAAATACAGGTCACCCAACAATAAGAGGCCAAGTCAATATTGCAGTCCAGTTAGTAGAAGTAATTAGGTGGCTTTCTAGCTTAGACTCCTGGAGAGGGCTGATGAGGGGCAATCATGAAATACTAAATCCATTCTGATACCAGCCTGAGCCATCAATGGCTTGACCAGTTCTGGCACTGAATCAATTGGGCAAAAATTAGACCATTTGAGGCCAATCACTCCCCAGGTCTCAGTTACAAATCTTCCCCTCTGCCCTGATGCCCCTCGCCCCAACCCCAGGCACCCCACAAGGCTTCCATCCTCTCCAGTACCCTCATCCTTTTCTTGTCATAAATGCCTTCACCTGGACCCTCACTGTAGACCACCCCACCTTGCTTCTTTGGCTCCAGAACCCTTAATTTATTTTTAACAGTTTCTGCTATATTCCTCCCCATATTGACAGAGGGCTCCCTGACCTTTATTGGAACCTTGTTCTCTCTTGGAAACATTTTCTCTGAGGCTAGTCAAGGCTCCTCTTTCTGCCAGACCCGAGGTCAAGAATGGGTGATCTAGCATCTTCCTGGGTCCTTTCAGCACTTCCACAGATTGGTTACTTGCCTCTGATGCTTACGGTGTTCAGCTCTTTCCCATGCCACCGCTCCTCACTGCTGTCATCTACCAAACTTCCATTAACTTCCCTTTAAACTTTTGATTTTGAGACCCATATATAAAATTTCTTTTTAAAAATAAGGTTAATGAGTTGAGAAAAGGAGACAAGTTAAAGAACGTATTTAAGGTAACACAGACCTATGACAAAAATAGTGAAGTCTGGGATACCCAGACCTACAATTAAAAAATCCAAACTCAAGAGCCTAATGGTCTGGGTCCTGCCTACTCATCTCTGCAACTTCACCCTTCACCACTCCATTCCTCACCCTTACACCACAGTCCTGTAGAAGGACTGGTTGTGGTTAAGGAGCTTCCCAGCTTTCTTACCCGTGTCTGACTGTGCTCATGATTTCTGCTCTTCGCCACCCCCAATTCCAGACCAATTTATGTGGCTAACTTCTATCCTTAAGACTCAGCTCAGGGGTTACTTTTTACAAGACCTTTGACCCCATCAGGTTAGTGGTGGCGGTGGGAAGGGGAATTTAACTCTACAGCCATCACAGTCATGTTCTCCCCTGGTGGTTTTATAATCATCTATTACATGTCAGTCTCCACTAGACTGTGGGTTTCTTAAAGGGACAAACAATGGTGTAATCATCTCTGTACCCCCAGCATGTTGCAGAGTGCAGGGCACAGAGAAGGCACTCTGTGGATGCTTCTGGAATGAATAAATACTGCCATAGTCTTTAGGGGGAAAGACCCACTTAAAAATATCTTCCCTTTCATTATTCCCTTTAAGTTCCTTTCATCGTTAGCATGAGGTCCTAAATGAGATTTCAAAGTTGTAATTTTGCATTTCAGAGACAGAATTGATGTCGTGATTTATTTTTTCCAGAGGCATGACTGCCTTTTACAGTTAGGCCTGGACAGGGTGAACACACATTTGAAAGTTTTGTTTGCACACATGCAATTTATAAGTGCTCCATTCAAAAATTAAAATGTCCTTAAAATCCCCAGAACTTTCATTTTAAATAACACTCATGGTAGGTGTCTCCTGAGTACAATTAAATGAGAAACCAGTATGTATCAGAGGGAACATTTAAAAACTTTAATTGAATTGCTAATCTAATCAGCTCCATCATTTGATATATGCCCTCTCCATTCTCATTTCCTGAAGCAAAGAGCAAGAAGTGTGCCGTGTTCCAAGATGTGTATTATATCAGTCCTGCTTAATCAGCACATGTATATTTTTGTCTTCCAATTTATTTTCCTTCTTTCTCTTGACTCCATTTTGCCTTTATTCTCCCCATCATTTCCAGAATCTTTGTTAGGCTCCTACTGAGAAGTCGAAACACAAAGGGGATATGTTTGGCCTTAAATAAGAAAAGTTCTGTGATCTCAAAGGCATTTGCCATATGGACTCTACAGAGGCAGACACTGGAATGCTTTCTTAGAAGACTCCGGAATGTTTCCAGAGACGCAGGCATGCAAATTAAAACTTCGGCAAGGGCAGGGCTGATTTACTGTACGTATTTGCCAGAGGCTTTACCAGAATATTTTGCGGTATGAATTGTAAACTTTTTTTTTAAATAGCAAGAACAAGGAGAACATTATGCATCTCCTTATTACATAGGCAAGAAAATATGGGGGAAGGTAAATGGATATGTGATTTCTGTTCATTAGTTTTACTGTAAAATTCGGTTAGCAAAAATAAGTGAACAGCAAAAGGTTTTCAATGTGAACAAGATAGTTCTGATGAGGAGTCAAAGAATGATATGTTTGGGTGGCACTTAACAGTGTGCACTGCTCTGTTGCCACCATCAATATAAAGAGAGGCGGTCATGCAGTCTGCTCACGTTGCTTGTTTCGAGGTTGGCATGTTTGCTGTGATTTCAATATGCTGTAAAATGGTAGCATAGCATCACTAGAGTGCCAGAAGGCATCGCTGGCATTTCTACTAGCAGAATGTCTGCAGCAGGAGACCAAGAGAATGAAACCAGCAAAAACCCCATAGAAGTTTGAACAGGTGCTCCAACTTTAATATAACTTAAATTTCCAGAGCCACCAGTTACAGGGAAGTTAATGAATTGGAGTTTTACAAGAAAATATACATATAAATCATCACCTGGCAGTTCCAAGAATAAAATTGGACAGAGAATTGATCAGCAAGCCGTTCTTTCCCTCCTGTCCTCCATTTTATTCCTTAACGCTCCCCAACTGTTACTACTTTATACCTAAAGCTAATGTTTAAATTGTTTTCAGAAAGCTATTTGAAATTATACCACATACTTTCTTATTGCTGAAACCTGAATGGGCTATACATTAAATGACACTTCAATAATAGTTATTGACTAGCCACAGTTTTGAGAGTGTAGAACTTTGCATATGTACAGTTCATATAACAATTACCTTTTTAAAAATCCAATAAAAAATAATCCAGCCAATTAGAGAACCTGCAGATAGATCACATTTCTAAAGTCAGAAAGAGAATCATTTGTAGAATTGAAAATAATTCTTGGAAACAATGTTTTTATCACTTGATATCCTGGACTCAATTCCTTTCATTAAACAATTAGTTGAGTAGAAAAATGTCCAGCAGTATTTTAAATGGGTCTTAAAAATGTTTAGTATCAGTCAAATTTTGCTAAAATACATCTTCTCCATAACCTGAGGGATACTATAAAATAATTAATTTGGCTTTATTGAGAAAAGTTGGCCCTCTTCAAGCTACAGCTTTAACCTAAATATAATTTTCTGAACAGAAAAATGTGTAATTTATCATTAAATAAAACTAAGAATAACACTGATCAGAAACTATTTTTAAAAAATGTTTGACAAATCAAAGGCAATAGAAAGCATACATTTTTCCAAAATGCATATAGAATAAAATAAAAATCTTATGCTTACGCATTGTCATTCTCCAACTAAATTGGCATAGCATTTGTAAAAAATAGCACATCAGTGTTAGAATTATAAATAAAACATTAAAGACCAAGGATGAATTCTTAAAGCTGAAGTAATGGCTCCTAGTAGTTTTTAAAACCAAGAACATTCTTTACATAAACATTTTTACCAGAATACTATATTTTAAATTATCTATGACTTTAAGCAACAACGCGTTCTTCCTTCCAACACTTGTCAATTCTTCTATTTTCTGAATTTCCATTATAGTTTTAATTCTCTGCTTTTGGCCAATGTGTACTTACAGCTGTTGATCATTAAGGTTACAGCTGGCCTGTAACGAAGTGGTCTTTGTAAAAAGAAAAAATTATTTATGTTTCTTCTCCTGTTCCAGTGGACATTAGAAAAAGCTAGTCCAGTAGCAGATAGCCAGCCCTGTCCATGCAGCTGTTTATCAGCGTTACACACTGGCCTGGAAATCACTCTTTCTGTAGCTAATTTGAGTTTACAGAAATCGAATGGGGAATAAATATCATGTGTTGTCAACTAGATTCCCAAGGATTTTCACATGTGGTATAACTACTTGTCTCTCTATTAAAAAGAAAAAGAGGAAGAGAAGAGAAGAGGAGAAGAGAAGGAAAGAAAGGAAAGAAAAGAAAAGAGAAAGAAAGAAAGAAAAGAAAGAAAGAAAAAAAAGGAAAATAAATAAATAAAAGTATACACATGTATTTAGAATAAGAACCTTTCAAAACTTAGCTAAATAAGTGGTGGTAAATTCTGGTTGTCAGAATCTCCCTACATTTATAGCAGGGTGGTTTTATGCACAATTGTTTGACAATAGAAAGTAGAACAGGTTGTTACTGGGTTATCAGTGAAGAAATCCAAAGCATGCAAATCAAAATGAAGAGGCTTTTTTTTAAAAAAAAAAAAGTAAATTAAAGGTTCATTGGAAGTCTTAAAGTTAAAGAAAAATTCCTATCTCTATAAAAAATTGCTGCCTGAAATGATGTGATTACTTCTTTACTTGAAAGTCAGAGAACTAACAAATAGTATTCAATTGATTAGTAATATTTCAGTCATGACTTGTCATGTCACAAGTAGTAGTCTTTCTTCATTTCATCTCTATTATCAGTCTAGTTACCCAACAACTTTTGAAAGCAGCAGGGAGAGCAAATTAAAATGAATCTGCTACTTAGCATTTGCCAGATAAGCCACAAATTAAATAGCTTCTTAAAAGAAAAAAAATTTCACTTCCAAAAAGAGAAATCAATACTTGTTGATGAATATTTCCACTTCTAGGTATATTTGTGTCATAAAGTCTTTTATTTGCCACTGTGTAAATTGTCAGCACTCTTCCCCTTACATCCAATTCATCATCAAAGCCACAGTGGCAAGATTTAACTGTTACATTGCCTTGTACTGGTAACAGTTGAAAAGCAAACTAAATAAAATACAAAATAGAAGCAATGGTGAACTTTAAAACAGATAACTCATCTCTGAAAAAATGGGGAGAAACTAGAGAGATCTAAGGACAAAACATACAGTTTCATCCTAACATATTTTGAAAACCAGATTCTTTTTTGTTAAAGGCATCTTCAGAGCAGAGCTAAGTACTTGTGACAGTAACCCATCATAGTCTATGACATCAGTATCTTAGCAGAGTTGACTGCTCAGGCCTTTGTCTGAACAGAAAGCCCAGACTGCTGGATACAGCAAGCATTTCCCAAAGGCAGAAGTAACCAGCTTAGGAAATGGTATTATTCAAAGTGGGTCATTTTTTTTAAAAGGCAAGTTTGTTTTGTCCTTAATACTTATTACAGATACTTATTACAGATGTGTTATTGTAGGCATGTTAACTCTTGATGCTCTGGAAAACTTCCAGTTTGGATATTGTATTTTAAAAGCAATAGAAAAATCTGGAACTGCATTTCATGTAAAAAAAAAAAAAAAGCATATGGCATGAAACTAAATATAGTTTAAACATATGAAGCATATTAAATTAATTATTATAATTTAAGTGATTTGAAAAATGTCTTCAGCTTTTATGACATATGCTTCTAATGATCCACATTACCTGTAGGCACTTCAAAAGCATTGGGATTCAGATTCTCTTCAGTAATTAGGGGGTCAAATGATATGCTGGGTATATTAGAGAAAAGAGCCCTGTGAAAGTGGGCCATGTACCAAAATAATACCCTTCCAGACAGATGGGAACCCAGCCTCCAACTGATCCACAATTGTACTATTTTTGAATGGCACTCTTCAATGCTACAAAGACATGTAAGGGCAATATCCGAAGAGTCAACACAACATTTGTACCAGAAGTTAAATAAAATGCATATCTTTGCCCATGATTTGTTCTCATGTGTAGAGTCCTCATTCTTACCTCTTAGACTATTATCTGACAGATATGTTTTCATGTACTTTTACATATGAACTTCCTCAACTGAACCAGGTATCCTAAATAAATCCTTCATTTATTTACTTATTTATTTATTTATTCATTCATTCACTCATTCATTTATTCCACAAGTATTTACTGAACATCTAATATATGTATTAGACACTGCTTTAGGAGCTAAAGTAAAGAAGAGAGAAAAGAAAAATTTCCTCCTGCATTCCCATGGACTGACAGACAATTTCAAAAATTTAAGAAATTTAAATAACTCCAAATACAGAAGGAAAAAACAGAAAAGGAAATTGGTAAATAGTTACCATTTGGGGAGATGTTTGGGTGGCGCACAGAAGCCTCACCAAGCAGGTAAAGGTTTACCGAGACTTAGAGACTGAAAAGGCTGCAATGGGAAGAGGATTTTCTCTGGAAGAAACAGCCAGTTATGGGCCCTGAGCAGGGAATGAGCTGCCCAAGAAAGAGAACAGCTGGTGGCTAGAGCCGAGCAAGTGGGAAAGACTAAAAGACATGAAGTTGAGAATTTGGTAGAAGTGAGGTCTTGTAGCACTATTTAGGCCATGTAGGAAGTTGTTTGCATTTTATTCAACCTAAAATACCAACAACAACCAATATAATGCTAGTAGCAAGAGGGAACACACTGAGTGCTTACTATGTCCTAGGCCCTACTTTCAGCATTGCACATTACCTCACTTATTCCCTATCACTAACTAACCCCATTTTGTAAATGGGAAACCGAAGCACAGGGAAGTAAAGAAACTTGCCCAAAGTCACCCAGCTAGTAAGCAGTGGAGTCATTTTCCTCTCAAACTATACCTCTTAAATTTCATATAAATTGCAGGCACCCATAGGATAATTCTTATTCCTTCCATTCATCGCAAGACCTCCAGTGCATACCTGCTCTGTGCAAACCACTGCTTTGGGCAGAGCTAGAATCCCGTCTTACTCTTTATTTGCCTGAGTTCATGTCTTACAGGGACATGTTTATGTAGGAAATTGCATAGTGAAGTAGGAAAAGCACCAGGGTCAGGGATTAGCGTCCTTGTTCCACAGGGGGGATGGAGTAGCGGAGAAGAGCACCTGCTGGAATTAGACAAACCCGGCTTTGTCACCTTGCACAAGGTATTTGATCACTCTGAGTGTTACAGTTAGCTGTTGCTAAAATGCAGGTGCTGCTGCTGCTGCTTATATTCACTCTTTCATCAGATGGTAATTGTCTTCCATGTAATAGGCACCGTTCTTGTCTATAAAATGAAATAGGGAAAAAAAAAATCCCTGCCTTCATGCAGTTTACATGCTAGCGGAGCAGGCAGAGCTCAACAAGATTAATAAATGTTCAAATGTATGTCAAAATATAGAGTATGCTACAGAGACAAAAGTGGAGCCCTAAGGATGACAAGCAGAGTCAGAATGGGAGAAGTGGCTGCATTTTAGGTAGGAAGCACTAGGTAGGCTTCAGGGATGAGATGGCATCTGAGGAAAGAGCTGTACAAAGGCAGGCAGTAGAGGGAGTACCAGATGCAGAGGCTGTGACTGGAGAACATTCCTGATACACTGGAGGAAGCCAGTGGAGTGAGGGCAGGAGTGTATTTAGAGATGGGGTCAGAGAGGTAAGGTGGGTGATGACGTAGGGTCTAAAAAGTCAGAGTAATAATTGTAGTTTTTACGCCGAGTGAAATGGACAGCAAACTGAGGGCAGTGAGCAAACGAGTGATATAATCTCACATTTTGACAAGGCCGCTTTAGCTGCTGTGTTAAGAATGGACTGTTTGGGGGAACTATAAGCAAGGAGACCAGGTTAGAGACTCTGGTGGCTTGGACCAGGATGGCAGCAGTGAAGGTGGTAAGAAACAGTCAGATTCTGGTATAACTTGAAAGAAGAACAGACAGGATTTGTTATGAGGATCACCTATGAGGTGGGAAAGAAAGAGAGGGCTCAAGAGAGACTCAAGAGTCTCTGGTTGTCCTGAATATTACACAAGATCCTGCACATGGAACATGGAAAGTAATGCTTGTACAGGGTGAGTAGTAAAGAACTGAAAATTCTATTATGAATTTCAGCATGTGCATCTCAGTTTCCTCATCCAAATATTGACCATGGTTCTATCTATATCATAGGCTTGTGGTTTGGAGCATGACTGTAAATTGCAAAGCAGTTTACTGATTTAAATAATCGTAAAAGGTGTTCTATAAAGAATTCACACTTGGTACTCATGAACATTAGGCAACTACTATGTATATTTGCTGCTTAAAGAACCTGAAAAGAATCCCCCAAATTATAAAATGAGGAGAACTAGAAACATTAGGATGGAAGGGTACATAAACAAGGTCATACGTGGAAATGGTGGGGGCCTTGGGGAAGTTATTAAGATGAATCAAAGGCTGTTTCCTACAACAAACTGGGGTCTGTTAAAGCTAATAGATGGCACCCTCAAGGTAATTTTTTGGGGTTAGGATATACTACATTGAACTGGAGATTTCTAATAATAAAGTCATTAGACTGCAGAAGTAAGATGAAGTACAAAAAGAACTTTCAGGGAGAGGTAGGTAAGTTTGAACTTACCCTTTGGTTTCGAAAATATTTTAGATAAATGTTGATTAAAAGAATCATGAGGTAGAAGTTTTATTTGATCTTTTGAATGGTTATATAGTAATAATTAAGGGCATGCTATTCTCTGCCTTTTAACTATCTGAAAATGACGATCTTAAATTTTTGTCATCTGTATTAGACAGACTAAAATGGCTACTTTTATCAGTATGGGACAATTTTGTTATATTCCTCTTGTTAAGACAACTGTTATATTTCTCTGCAATGTGCATTCATGTAAAAGGTTTTTTTATATTTAAAGATGAATATATGTCTTCAATCTAATGTACTGGATTTAGCGTTTTACCCAAACATATTAGAGAAGTCACTAATTTTTGAAAACACTGAAGAAATGAGAGTGAAAACATCACTATAGGGAGATATAAGTTTCAGTGATTAAAATGGTGGCTACCAGAGTGAAGAAATCATTTTAACAGGGTTCTTTTAAATTTTTCATTAAATTATCAGCTTTATATTGAAGTTATTGACAGGCATGTACTGTTACAGAAACGATATACCTCCACCTGCTAACAAATGGCACACATAGTTCTGAAAACTGTCTCATATTTTTAGAATCAGGTGCTTCTGTGGCTTTCTTCTAAAAGGTATTCCCCCTTGGAGCTTGCATATTAATTACCGATTATTTTTTCGGCTTTATTTCTGTGCAGTGATCATATGCTTGATTGAGATTTATTTAAATAGGTCATAAGTATTGTTTCAAACCAGTTTTGCATAAAAAGTGAATATGAATAAAACAACTAAGTGATTTATTTGAATCTCAAATACATTAGCAAATATTACCCTCTGTCTTTTATTTAGCTGTCTAACAATAACATCAAGAAGAATAGTGCATGTGCCTGAATTACTAGACTTTTTAAAATTTTGATTTCCATATTATTCACTTAAAACTTGCAATTTAAAATTGCCTTTAATGTTTACTGTTTCAACAGTCAAGTTTGTCTTTTTAATCAGAGTAAATCAAGTTGGTGAAATCCCATTATGCTCGTCTCCAATTACATTACCTTTAGGCAATGATGTCTTCTAGATTTGTAACATCCTCCATTATGATGCTATGGAGTTAGGGTATGTACAGTGTTTAAATGCATGTTTACAAAATCAACAGATTAAAGATTTGTAGAAATCATTAAAAACATTTCTAGTTCCTAAATGCATTTCTTGTATTAGTTTAAATTTTGAAGAAACAATAATTCTTTATTGAATTATGGGCCTTAGGAAAGTTTGACATTTTGAAGGTGTATTTCTAAATTATTTGGACAATATTTTAAGTGTAAGAGAATTTGTCAATTCCCCTTTAATCATCACCAAAATAGTTATTTCTTCCTCTAATATTTAAAAAAAATACAAAAACATTACTATTGGCCTGAGATTAACAATGGGAAATTTTAGATGGTAAGGAAAATAATTCAGAAGTTTTCAAGCAATTGAAAAATTATAATTGAGAATCTTCAGATTAACTATGTAACATCCCAAGTCTCACATATATAAAAAGCTTTTTTTTTTAAACCCTAGTTGGTATTTTCAAGGTGAATTAAAATGAAGTCATCTTATTTCCTCTAAAACGAAACTAATTTTACTATTTTTTATTATTGGTCCCCTGCTTAAGAAACCATTTTATGATTTGGAAACTATTGTAATTGACATCAGAAATCCCGAACGATTTTCCTATAAAATTTTAGAGCCATTATTATTTTTTTAATAAAAATCTTAAACTAACTCTTTAAGTTTCATGGATTTTTTTCCTAATTATGAAAAACAAATCACATTTCATGTCACAGGCTTATAAATGCTATTATTATTGCAATAAATAGCAAACAAAGCTGGCTTTTAAAAATGAATATCTCTGTATTGTGGAGTCGGATTTCAACATAGTGATCCTGAGGTCCTGATGACATACTTACTTTATTGGTCTAGAAATCCTTTAAGTCATCACTTAGGAAAAACCTTAAATGCATTCTAAAGTACACATATTGCTTTTAAGGGAGGATGGTAATATAGGCATTATTATCCATAAATTTGATTAAACAACAAGAAAAGAAAAAGCAATTTGCTCAGCACTTCTTCCACTGATAGAAATTTTGGCAATAGTATATTTGGCCCTTTTGCAAAGGTCTAACTAAGACTGTTTTCTGATTAATAGGAAAACTACAGTGTAAACTGGAAGAGAAGCTTTTAATGATTTCAGTGATGATAGGAGAATTAAAAGTGGGTCGGGAAATGAGCCTAACATCATGACTTTAGTTCTGCCTTACACTGATGGTCAGAAGTCGCACAAAAAACCTTAGTGCTTTCGTGTCAGAAAACCAGAAGACAAGTTCACTTGCAGAAAGACGGAGAAATTCATCTAAAATCAAAATCATAAGCTGTGCGTTTTACTCTGGCTTCGTGTCTAACGTACTCTGGGGCATTGGCCAAGTTACCTAAACCTCAAATGGTTCCTCCACAAAATGGGGATTACAATAATCCCTTGCCCTGAAATGATGCACAGAAAATGAAGCTTTGCTCTCAGTGCTTTTTGAAGTTGCCCAGAAAGCAGTAAAGCACTATTCAGACATGTGTAGAGATTATCATCAGGAAGAAAATAGCATTTGAGGGAAAAAAAAATCAAACAGATCTGTGACCAAATGTAATGACTCTATTGGAGATTTGTGGATGGTTTTAACATACACCATATATTATCTTTGTTCTATCTTGCATGTTATTTTAAAAAAAATTAAAGAAAGATTTTGAAGAAAGAAGTTACAAAAAAAATTAAAAGGAAAAGATGCAACAGCATCTAGAATAGATTGACATAAAGAAGTTATGGAAGATGTTTTTGTGGTCTGACAATTGTTATAGATGAATTATTTGGAAAACATTGAAGGAGAAGTCTTTAAGCGAAGCAGGGAAGGATCTGGGGTTCTATGAGCACTTCCAGTGTAACTTTTAATTATGCAAAACTCTTAGTCCCCGAGTTTCTAAAAATGGGAATATATGCAAGCTAAGGAACTCCTCTCCAAACACTGGCTTGCAGCACAGCGCATTGTCACATCATTGCCTTTGAAAGGTAACAAGGGCACTTAGCAGATGCAATTCTCCTATGGGCCCAGTTACAGAAAGACTTCACTCTAAATAAACAACAGCAGCAACTTCAACTAGATTAGCAACAAAATGAGCAGTTTCAGCCTGTCTTCCATTTTTAAAAAGACAATAGTCATAAATTCTAGTCTGATTCTCTACTCTCCTTTAGAAAGCATTTCAAATCAGGCAAGGAATTTTCTTTTCTTTTTTTTTTTTTTTTAATGGTTTCCTGTAAGGGGAATACAATTTTCTTCTAGGTTTTGAAGGTTTCAATACCTTGTCTTAATGCAAATCTTTCTAAAGTGCTTTAAAAACCAATGGGTATAATGCAGGCTAAAGAGGCACTCTACTCTGACAATTTAACAGGAGAGAATCCTCGAGAATAATAGATATTTTTTCTTAATATCTTAATGTATCTTTTTTTTTTTTCTCCCTTTGGTATGAGGACTGCCAAATGCAGAGTAGAAGGGGAACATTTTCATTTGCAAACACAAAATTTTCTTTCAAGGAGAAAGTGTGAGTTTACTTAATCTCTAATGATAAAAGGCATCTGTACCTCTGTTCATCTTGCAAGTGAAGAATGCAAAAGTCTGTCTGTCTGTCTGTCTGTCTGTCTCTCTCGCTCTCTCACACACACACACACACATATGATCACTTCTGTCTCTTCTATCATATGTTTAAATCCTATTAGAATAATTAACCAGCACCCACAAAATTTAACAACAAGCATTTTATTTAAAAAATAAAATTTCAATCGACATGTTATACCATTAAACTTAAAGATCCCAACTGATGGGGAGGGGTGGGTGGGGTGGGGGGACAGGTTGAATTGCCCAGAGCACATGCATTAGTCTATATGAAACAGACTGCTTTAATGTGTTTTTGGCTATAGCAAGCCAAGTTACTATTAATTATAGCTTGCTTTACCTTTCGACACATAATTTGCCTTTATTAAATGTAAAATATATTTTATATTATGATTAAACCAGAGTCAGGCTGGCTGATTCTTTTTTTTTTTTTTTCTTTTCTGTATTATGTGATGACAATAACTGCTATTATAAAACCTAAAATCTTTTTGAATGTGGATGATACCTAAAGTATTAACATCTAGGAAGTAACTTTGAGAGTAAGCCCAAGGAGAAAAAAAATGAAACATCTTTAAATCAGTCCATTCAATCCTATATCTTTCCTTTTGTTCTCCTGAATTTGAGGTTAGGAGAGCTTTTGTTTTCTGTTTTACATAAAACCAAATAACCCAATCTATTCTTGATTATTCTCATTAATGCAAATTAGAACTTCAATTAGTTTGGTGAATTAATTAGTCCTTTTAAAAAGATCTATAATATATAAATTTGGGCAGAAATATCAGTTTGCAAAAATATATATATATTTTTCCCCCTTAAATTTCTTCCTGGTAACCAGCTTTTCCAATAGAACTAGTAAAAGTACAGGGCATAGAAATAGCAAGAAAATTTTCCTCCAAAGAAATATGATTTTAATATTAAAAGTTAAATCTATGTGTTAAAAAAAATTGAATTGGTTTTGGTTTACTTAAATCGGAGGATAGAGGCTCAAAAATTTCTTAATTTCTAATTGAATATTTGACTTTTAAATTGGAGATGAAAGAAAAGAGTATTTTGAATCTGGCACATTTAAAACAACATATAATTCAATTAATATTAAAATAGAAAGGACAGCATTTTGTTTATTTTCATCATTAAGTTTGTGACCACTTATTTCATTAAGTGTGATATGTAAAAGCAAAAACCAAGCTGTCCATCTGTGAGAATCATGCCTGCCATCAGCACAGTAAAATTACCACTGGAAAAGCACAACCCTTTCCCACTTCCCACTTTTGTAGATAGCACAATCATTTTAAAAGACACAAATGCATCTATTAAAAAAAGTTAATTCTATAGATGCTAGTGCTCATTTATCATGGATATAATTCAAGGGCAATAATTGCAATTAACTAACATAATTAAGGGTTGTACTTCAATTTCAAGAAAGCCAACCAAGTTGGAATGTGTGTATGACTCAAACATTGGAGATCCTCAGCTTCCAAAAGCTGCCAGGTTTCCCTCAAGCAGTCGTCTGGAGAATCAGTATCACACAGGGCAATAACAGAGCACAGATCACAGGACAAATGCAGCCCACAGGGCTTTACTGAGGAGGATGTGGTTGCCCTGATCTCTGGTATAGGAGCTCAGACTAAGGATCCAGGACAGCAGGCTGTGACCTGCCCTCACAACAAACCATACTTTATATAGAAGACACTGCCCTTCTTTTGTTCAAACCGCGTTACGTATGGTCCCGGCCAGAGACTTAATCCACAAGTTTGCGACCTCCTGCTTCTACTGCTTAATTATTTAGGATCAAATAGACAACTGGATACATTAACATGACCCCAGAAGCCAAACCTGTTACTCTCTTCAAATATTCAATTGACCTTCCAAAGTAAATATTTCCCCCTGACCCCTATACCACTCATTTTCTCTTAAATTGCTTGCTAATGCTTTGAAAGGTCTCCTGATATTTTGCAAGCAGTTTTAAAGTAAACAACCTCTGACTGCATAATTTCAGCCTTATTGACTGGTCCAGCAACTTTAGCATTTTGTTAATCACACCAAAGTTTTTGCTCAAAGACGGATTAGAAATCTTTGCAGCAGTTTTATAAATCTGTTGCTTCGCTTTTACCAGAGAGCTTGCTTTTCTTTATGCCGAGAGTACCTGTTTGAAAGAATGAGACAAGAGTGAGTGGAGAATATCAGCATCCTAAGAATTAATTCAAAGCATGCAAATTCAGGTCACAGCTATTTCCGTGGGATAAGTACCACTGGCTATATCACTTACACCTGGATAATTTTGGAGAAACTACGAGCAACAAGAAGTGCTTAAGTGGGCAGCAAACACGTCTTGTCTTAACAAGGTACGTTAGGTTCCATTTACAATCTGTTGAGCTTAACATCACTAGACTATATTGCTGATCTTTAAAAAAAATAATGTAAATGTGCTGAAGCTGAACAGTTGCTTGTCTGGTTTTTTTTTTTTTTTTTCTTTTTGTTTTGTGTGTGTGTGTGTTTTCCCTAAGTTGAGGTGGTAGGACACAGAAAAGAAGGAAAATTGAATACTGCAAGCCAGCTGCATTACTTTAGTATATTGGGGAAAAAAACACATAATTAGGTTTACATCATTAACAGCCCATTTGAAAAGAATGCCTTTTTGAAACAAACACAAGCACACCCCATACGAATCCATTTCAATTTCAATGAATTGAAATGGTGGTAAAGGGGAGAGTAATGTATCCACTCCATTTGTAAACAGACATTTTCCTACATGTGAGTACATAATCCTCACTGACATTAATGGGTGTGACACACAGGCAGTGATGAGAGAATAACCCTTTTGTTTGTTCTTACTCACATTACTCTAGAGTCCATTTTACAACTCCAACTCAAAACTGGATGAAAAACGCACCCTGTGGATTGATAATGGAAAAATGAGATTAACAAGTGAGCAAACAGCCTTACTTCTTTCTATGATGTGGGAGCTAAACAATGCAATGGAAAAGGGGCTTGATTTTACCTTTTCTTTCATTCTTTTTTCTTCTCCCCCCATTACCCGCTCTATTTACGAACCTCTTCATGCTTGTAAAATTCCCTTTCCTGGTTCATGTAAAAGAGTAATAAAATCATTATGGTTTTCCTTCGCCAAAAGGTTCTTTAGAGACTAATCTTAATTTAGATCCAGACACTGCTAAGTCAAATACATCAGTGTTGAGAAAACGAATTAGAAGCGAGGTCATTTTTCTTACTAATTTTTTTTTAAAGGTGTTGCAGATTGAAAATGCCTTGAGAATCATTGCTTGATGCTAAGGTTGCATTACAAAGTCATAATTCACCCACTTTGACACAGAATTTTCAGTGGCTTATTTAAGACTCTGCGTTAGGAATTAATTTTTTACTTACTGGTTCATACTAAGGCTGAGATTCACTTACTGAAATGGAACAAAAATCGAGTTCTGAAAAAAACTATGCTCTCAAGACTCTTACCACACAAAGGATAGAGATAGCCCTCAAATAACTTGTGCTTTTAAAAACATCCTTGAGAAAATATTTGCATATAGTTGACATTGTCTTGCATTTAGCATTTTAAAATGGGACTGCAAGGAATTGTACCATTTTTTTGTGCTTTATTTACATCTTTTCCCCTTATAAGAAGCAATATTTTGATCCTAAGGCAAAAACCCATGGCATCTCAAATTGGGGGCCACAGCCTTCGTTCATAGGCAGGAAAGATATGAAGCCCTCTTTCAATGGCTAAAATCTTGTGTGACCACAGAAACATTGAAATTTAATGAAATGAAAGCTAATTTCCTTTTTGACTTATGTGTCAAATAAAAATCCACAATAGCTTCAAGGCCCAAATACTAGTCAAATTTGGGAAAATAGAAAGAAAGCCCTTTCTCTTTTCTGCTCAATGTTACAAAGAAAGATAAGAAGATACTGGTTTGATTTGTTACTGAGTCCACTAAGATGTTCTCCTTCCGCCAACCCAAAAACGTGATGAAGCCTTCTTCTTCTTCTTTTTGTCCTGAATGTAAGTACCCGCAGAAGAATCACTACGATTGCCTTGATGAATTTGTGCCCTAGCAACTGTGGGGACCCTGTAGAGCCTTCCAATGCAGTGTTGTGCGGATTCTTTGTTCATGGACAATTTATTTTATAGTATACTAGGACACCCGTGTTGAAGGCACTTGTCATCGCTCTTACTAAATAATACGAAATGTGGTCAAATATTCGTCACTGCTTTTCAGATTTGCTTGCCATGAACAAAATATGTGATTAAATTCCATTTTCTCCGAAAGGAATTCTATTTGATTCTCTACTTGGGAACAGAAAGGGTGAAGAAAAAAATGGTGCTAGTTATACCTTGCCTTTTTAATCCCCCATATCTGGAATTATACGAGTATGATGAATATATTAATTTATCCGGTACTTTCACTATTTTAATTTGTAAGGACTATTAAGTGTTTTTCTATGGTATGCAAAAATACAAACCCACTTTCATGGAAATAATATTTCCACTGTGATTTAACTGATACTTTTCAGTTTTCATATATTAAAAATGGCTGTGTTAGACTGTATTTTCCAAAGACAGCTGCAACAATATCTTCTACCCCACATTCTCTTCTTACAATGTGACTTTAACATTCCTATCATCAAGAGGTGGAACAATATGTTATCTTCTTGAAACTGGTAGGCTTTTGTTACCATTTAGATAATAGATTACGGCAGAAGTAACCTTATGTGACTTCTACTTCTGAGACTAAGTCATGTAAACCATTCACCTGTCCTGGGGCCTCTATGCTGTGAGCAAACCCAAACTAATACATGCACAGGGACCACATGGAAAGGCCTTGAAGTTATAGGAAGAGACAGAGAGAAGCCAGATACTCCAGGCACCTGCTGTTCCACCTCCAGCCAAAGGCTGCCTGCCACTGCCTTGTACCAGAACCACCTAACTGAGGGCACTGTCCAAATCCCTGAGCCTCAGAACACAAGAGATTATAAAATGATTGTTCTTTTAAGTTCTTGTGTGATTTCTTGCACAAAAATAGATAACCAGAACAATGGCAGATACTTTTAGACTTAGATCCTACAATTTTAGAACACTTGTAGGAGAATGTATAGGCACTGGAAAGAATTGTAATATAGTCTTGGAAAAAATATTTCTTTTTTACATAGTAAGTCAGTCTTACATAAAAAAAGAATATTGGCATTGGGAAGATCTCAGCATAAGGAATTTCACAATGAATAAACAGATACTTATTGTACACCAGATTCCTCTTTCTATCTCCTGCCCTGCGTATGATGACAGGGGCTCACACAAAGTAAGTGCTCTATAAATATTGCTAAGTCAAATTAGTCTTTTCAACAAAATAATTTTATCTTAACTTGATACGGTAAGAGGACTTCACTACAGTATGCTGCAATATTCATTAGCTCATGGAAACAGAGTAGCCAGATAATTTTTACAGGAATACTTCCATACTGTGTGTCCTTTGCCTGCCGCTGCTGACAATGCTTTGCATCACTTGATAACTTTTCAACCTGTGGCCCTAGTCAGGTTCCCACTCATAAGCTGGTTTCTTCTCTGTCTTAGGGAGGAAAAATCAGATGTCCAAGTTCATTAAACAAGAGCTGATTTAACTGGATGTGGGGCTTCTCTAAACCGGAGATCTCCCAAGGTATTTTATCCTTTGTTTAGGTTTTCTAGGTTGGTTAAAACTTGTAAAACTACCTAATAAACGGAGCTTTACTGCCCTAAGAGTCACAGCCTCACAAGTTTGGACACAGAGTTATTGCTCATCTATTGAATCAAAGTACTATTGAAAGTCTTCTATAAGATCCTTTAACAAATGGTTGTCACGTTTCTGATTGAACAGCTTAAATACATGAAGATAGTTAAGTATTCTGCTCCTTGAGGTTAATAGCCTTGGTACTTATATAAGTTCCTCATATGGCATGTACTAATTCTCCTTATCTTCATTTTTATACCCACGTTAAAAGGCCTTCCCAGATTTCCTCAGCTTCACAACCTTCCTCCTTCCCAGGTAACACCATCAGCTCTTGAGACCTCCCCCATAATAGCTCCATTGCCCCAGTCCAATCCATCCAGACTCAGGGAGACTCTGGCTTCCCCAGGTAGCACAGAGGAGCCTGGCAATATAACCAAAAAGTGTTAGAAATTAACACCTGATGGGGAAATCTGACCAATAAGAGGGAGGAGATAGGAAGAAGCTGTCCCTTGCTTCTTTTGGTCTCAAAATGCTCTGCATAACGAGCAATCAACCACAATTTTTGTAGTACTGTGTCCCAAATAACCAAAGTGCAAGGGACTGGCAACCTGTCACTACCACTTGCAGATTTGATGCATCCCATCCTTATTGTTAGAAGTCTGGTTCCCAGGGATGATACATCTACAAGGGGACAGAGAAAAAGTTTTACCGACTACAAGTTGAGAGTACCAACTGGACATTTTTCACACCTCATGCTAGTAAACCTATAGACAAAGAAAGGAGATTCAGTATTGGCTTGGATAATCCATTCTGATTATCATGAAGGGATAAGTTTGCTTCTACACAATGAGGCAGAGAAGATTATGCCTGGAAAATAGAATTTTCACTAGGTGAATCCTTGGTGCTTCCGTACCCAGTGAAAGCACAAATGGGTAACTGAAGACCTCTGAAACACGAATGTGCCACTCCACCCAACAAGCAACCCAGACCAGTGGAAATGTTGGCTGAAGGTGAGGTAACTCTAGGAAGAGTGGTAAAGGAGGGTGATGATAGATATTTGGTAGAGTACCAGGTCCAGCTACAGAAATGGGGGCTGTAATCTTTTTAGGGGATTGCCATTTGTCCTGCCTTCCTGGATTGTTCTTGCACCACTCTTCTCAGGAAGAAATGAAAGCATCTAATATTTATATTGGATATAGATATCATAAAGGATGCAAACACATCTGAGCAGCACAAGGGGTGATTTTATATTGAATCCAGCTTATGTGCCTTTCCAGTTTGATTTGGTATTGCCTATACCCTGGGTCTTGACATTTGTTCAATGCAAAGTCCTGGTCACTGTCATCATCATCTCACATCCTAAGATTTCCAGGTCTCTGATCTGGGCCTCAACAAGTCTTTCATTTCACCCACTACAACAGGAGGTCCAGGAGCTCCAGTACCAAAAGCCCAAACAACCAGACCTATGGAGTCTCTGGCTTCCCCAGTAGCTTCCCAGGTGGCTTGGTAAATATAACCTGGAAATGCAGGGCACTTAATTGACAAATTTTAACCCATTAGAGACAAGAGATGGGAAGGAGCCCACACATAAATTTACCCTTTCCCTCCCTGTTCTAAGTAGCTCTCTGGAGACATCCCACATGACTGATCAATTGGCTATTTTTGTTTTGAAGTTTGTAAAGCTCTGAAATTTCCCAATTTGCTTTTGCTTTCCCTCTTTCCCTGTCTCACTTCTTCTAATTTTCCATCACTCTTGTTGCCCTGGGATTATATCACCCAATAAGACATTTTCTGTTCCCTATGGACTCAGGCTAAGACAATCACTCTTTTCTAAATGAATTCTAGTCTGTCATGTACTTGGTATGAGATGCACAGAGTACATATGCAATATCACCTCCCTCATTCTAGAAAATGTATCTAGTAATAATGTCTCAAATCATAATAACTTTATTATCTATATCACAGCTGCCTCTTTGGCAACTTTGGTTAAACAAAACTCCTTCTTAATTTTCATATGTGCTAATATATTTCTATTGTTCCTCATACTTTTCAAATTTATCACAGTTGACTTTCATTATATTAAATTTAGTCTACCATTTTATTATGTAGAGTGTCTTTAGAACTTTATCTTCCAAAAATTTAGGTTTCTCTCCCAAAATAATGTCAACTAATAATTATTATAATTGTAATAATAATAATACAAGCAGTATTCATAAACATGAGTCAACACTCTTAGACAAATCGTTATTAAAACTATTGGCTAGAACAGAATTAATACAGACTCCTGTGGCATGCCACTATAGACCACTGTGCAGATTTTGCAGGTCATGTTGAATCCACCCTGGTGAAATATTATTTGTCTTGTCTTCAAGTAGTCTTACTTTAAAATATCCTCCCATCTCACAGTCTATATCTTTAAAAACTGTATATTAATTTTTTTCTATTCAATATAGAGAAGCACATGAGAATTCAATTATGACCGATGATGTTCTTTTAAGGCCGAATTAATCCCTTTGGAAAACTTGAAGAATGATAAAAATGACCCTGATCAATGTAATCAAATGCTTTAAAATGTACATCAATTTTTGAAATCAGTAACTCTATTTCTTAAAACTTACTCTAAAGAAATAACTATGGATGTGTGCAATACGTAGCTATATAGATTTTTTTATAATATAAGCAAATATCAAACAAAGTTTGATGTCCAACTATAGGGTTCAACTAAATGAAATAATGCATATCTGGAAGTTAGAATACAATTTATTCATTAAAAAAGATTCTAAAGCTATTTGGTGACATGGAAAATATTTATATTAAGTGAGCAAGCAGCTAGATCTCTATCTGCTCCTCTTCAGCTAGAATTGTGTTGAAATGGGGGCAACAGAAATGCTCTGTTATTAGGAGATCAAAGAGCTGTATTTGACATTCTACAGGTTAAACATTAACATCATCTCCTCTGAAATGTCCCCTACCCACTAAAGAGCTGAATCAGCTACTACTAGGAAAAGGTGTTAAATAAACCCAAAGTGGGAAATAGACAACTAATAAAATAAGAATTAAAAATAAACAAGAAGGTTTGATAAGATGTACTGTAAAATGCTCATTATGTCATTAAAAGACATCAGGTTCATACATTTATTAAGATAAAAATATAGTGTGTAGTTTCACTTTTTTAAATGCAAGAGCTGTGCTGAAATTTTTTTTTATCATTAACACTTGAAATAATAGAATATGCATTCATTTATTTAAAAAAACAAACAAACAAAAAAACTCGGAAGCACTGGGGCATGGAGATTGAACAATCTGTGCTTCTTTGAAGTTAGTCATGAGAGGATTACTAAAGGATACTCTGAGGCTTGTGTGTAAGGTTGTTGGAACCCAAGAAATCAGTTATGGTACTGGAAAGAATTGCATTTGCCAAGACAGACCTGCACAAAGAAACAGCCAAATAGCAACCTGAATTGAATGCCTACAGAATACAAGGATTGCTTGCAATGAACTGGAGGCAAAGGACTTTCACTTCATTGAAGAGTCCTTCTCTCCATTTTCACTCCATCCCTCCCTTTTCTTGCTCCCTCTCGTCCCACACCCTTCCAAACTCCACACTCTGCTCTCTTTCTCTCTCTTTCCCTCTCAGCCTCTCTCATACATACCCGCATTAATGAATGTTGAAGCGTTAATGAGTGTCTACTTTGAAATAAACTGCCTTGCTCTAAGAGTTCAAAGCTGAGTCATGGTGATGTGAGCTCTTTTGTGATTCACTAGCCAGTTTTATCTTTGACCATATACCAGTGTATATCCAGTATACTGTATCCTTCCCTTGGTGGATCAATTTTCTTTGATACTGTATTCTCACCTTGTGTTTAGGAATTCTGATTCTAGAACACATATTAGTAAAAACAAAAACAAATGATTCAGCTCAAACTCATTGGTACTAAATTATATGACTGACTATATTTTATGAATTTTTTCCTTTTTACATTTTTATTGAGGTATAACACACATATACAAAAAGAGTGCAAATCAAGAGGGCACAACTCAATATATTTTTACAAATTAAACGTGCATATAAACAGAACTTAACAGAACTTAGATGGAGAAGCAGGACATCACCAGCCCTCTCATAAAGGGTAACCACCTTTCTGACTCTAACATCAACAATTACTTTTGACACTCTTTGAACTTCATATATATATGGACTCATAGGGTATGTTTTCTTTTTGTGTCTGGCTTCTTTCACTCAACATTATGTTTGGGAGATTCATACACATTGTTTTATAGAGTTGCAGTTCATTCTTTCTCATTGCTATAAATTCCACTCTGGAATACACTGCAATTTATTTATCCATTATTCTTTTGACAAATATTTAGGTAGCTTCCATTTGGACTATTACAAATACTACTGTGTGAACATTTGAGTTTGGCTAAAATATGCATATATTTCAGAAATATATTGCTGAATTGAAGATTAAGCACATGTTTAGCTTTTGTAGATATTAAATTGTCAAAGTTTAAGGTGCTATTTTCTCTGGAATATTTGTGTTTTAACAAGGATTAAGAACTCTTATGCCATAAGAATAAATCTCTAATTGTGGACTTGAACTGCCAAGGAGATATTTTGAGTGTCAAGGAAACCTAAATCACATGGAGACAGTCTAAAGGCAGCTTCACTTTGCCTATAGTTAATCTTCACGTTTGAAGGGGGTGTGGGAGATCATAAAGATATTCTTGCTAGTTGCTAGTTTATATTAATGAAAAATTGTTTCCATTCTGAAGACAATTATACAATTCTTACAAAGTCTTAACCCAGAAGTCTAATAGAGCAGGCATTTCTACTTAAATTGTTTGTTTGAAATCCATTTTTTTTTCATTAAAGACTTAGCTTTTGTTTAAAATTATAGGAAAATGTGTAAGTTAATACTAGAATATTAGAAACATTAGTGCTTCAGAGCCAGAGATTCCTCTGAAAGTGACAAAACACTTAGAAAGAAGACTTAAATCATTGAAAATTTTCAAAATATTTTGTGTGTTTTATAGGGAACCTTTCACTCTTGAGATGAGTATTAAAAAGATAGTTGCTAAATCTGAGACCTCATCATTAGAAAATAGTTCTTTTTGTAGGAGGTAAAAACTGCAAACAGAAGTGAAAACTGGATATATACATATGCATTTTTAAAACAACAAAAAAGCATTTCTCCAGACCCAACGCTGTGTGTTAATCTGTTTGTACCTCTTTTGTATAAAGACTGTGTTACCATCTGATATATTCATGTTATGCTCAATCTGTCTCCCTCAGAAGATTATGAGCTCCTGAAATAGTGAGGAAAATCTTAGTCTTCTTTTTATCAAAGGGTCTAGCTCAGTGACTGGCATAAATCGAGATCTTACTATATATTTGTTAAATTGAGTTTCTCAGTGTAGGTTACTCATATCAAACTCTCAAAGAATACAATCTTTCATAAATGGAATGCAAGTGGTTATTCTCTCTTTCAGGGTAGAAAGAGTGTGGATTTTAATGCTAGATCTGAATTTGAACACACCAATTAATGAGAATGTAAATTCTCTAGGTCTTAAGTTTCTCATATGAAATGGAGATAATAAGAGTTACTTCATGAGTTGTTGTGCAGAGGAAACGTGATCATGTAGATTAAGCATTAAATGATAGCAGACACTCACTATTAATTATCTCCCCCTTACAGCATTGGAATTTTAGTAGTTTCATACTTGTTCAAAAGAGCCTTACACTTACCTATTATTATTAAATTAATAAAAAATAAAAAATAAAAAAAAGCCTTATAATCAGTTATTTGGGATCTCAGGGGAGAAGAGAATCTAAAACAGGGGTTCTTAACAAGGGGCCTATGAGCTTGAATTGAAATTTAAAAAATCATTACTCTTGTGGGGCTGTGTTAGTGTGGGTGTGATATATTTCTTAAATAATACACAGTATAGTGTGGACTTAGTAAGGGGTCTGTGGTTTTCACCTGACTAGCAAAGGGATCCATTGACCAAAAAAGGTTAAGAACCCTTGATCTAGAAGATCTAGATGAATTTCTCTCCACAGTTCTGACCTTAAGTTAACCTCATGACATTGGTCTATCTGGAGATGTAAAAGAAAAGGGGAAAAGGAGAGGTAATGGAAAGACTATTAGCAAAAAAGAGTAGGGCTTCTCAAAGTGGTTGGCCCTCACTGAATGATAGAATTGAATAAGGATACTAAATGTTTCTCCTTTTCCTTAGAGTGTCAGATATTGAAAGTGGTAAGCATCTTGGTGTAAGATACAGAGTATGGCCTTCGAAGTTTATAGGATTTAGCATTTGACATGTTGATTAAATATGGATAATTGGATTAATTTCTCTAATCCTCGATTTCTGTTTGTAAAGTAGGGAGAATGAGAATCGGGCTGTCAGCATTAAATCAGAGGACATCCATAAAGTCTTAAATTGTCTGTCTCATAGGAAATTAAAAATTAGTTCTCTTCTTTTATCTTTTTCCTTTCTCCCTTTGCTTTTATCAGCCAATGACTCAGAACTCACCCACAGAGAGGAGAAAGAAACTAAAAGGTACACAGATTGAATTATGCATCCCCCCCCCAATTATGGTGTAAACTGTATTTTATTACAGGAAAAGGACTGAAACACTACATAACCATGTGTTCTATCACTTTGCATTCCTTAATTTCCCAGCAAAGCTTATCTATTACTTAAGTAGTAATATTTGTTTAAGGTTATTGAGGCTCTTAAGACCTAATAATTAACTAATCTTTCAATGTGTATCTTGAGAAGAATATATTTTCATGATTAATGTTAGCCTTCCCCCACTCTCATCTTGTCTTTCTATCCTTACCCCAACTTGCCTTGCCCTGGGTAAATGGATGGCATCTTTTCATTGCAAGGCCTTCTTTGTATTTTTTAAATCCTGACCATGGGTTTTTAATCCCATAGAACTTTAGTTAACTTTCCTCTAAAGATCATGTCTCTTTACTTAATGTTGTTGTTGACTTGACATTCACTTGGATTTTCTTTTGCCCATGAAAAACACGGGTCCAAATGAAGGGTACATATATTGTTTGTTTTTATTTTTAAATCATAACCACACTGCCTTTTGTGGGGACAGGGCTCTATATAGCCATGTTGTTGGAATTGGAGTGGCCATCTTCTCAAAGATCCCTCCTCCCTGGCCAAAGTGATGGGCTAGCAATGGTTCTTCACTAAACCTGAAACAATTAAAGACTTTGGGATTTTTGTCCAAACAATGAAGGCCTTAGTCCTTTTGGAGACCAAATTTTGGAAATGTAATTTTGGGATCTTCTCTAAATTTTTTTCTTAAACAAATGTATTGAAGTGTAATCAAAGTACAGTAAATAGCACATATTTAAAGTGAACAATTTGATCTCTTTTGACATAAGTATAAACCTGATAAATCATCACACCACAATCATGATACTAAATATTTCCTACCCTAATTTTCAAAAGAAACATTCTGAAATCAGGAAAAAAAAAATTTTTTTTTTTTCAGAAGGTACCAGGGATTGAAACCAGGATCTCATACTTGGGAAGCAGGCACTCAACCACTGAGCTACAGCCACTCCACATTGGGAAGAATTTTTGCCCATGGATCAAATTATCTCTAAGACCTATATATATCCTGACAGCATTTTAATAAGGTGAGCCAATAAATCCCTATACCAAATTTGTTTGAGTTGAGTTGGGTTACTGTTATTTGCTACCAAGAGTCTTGAATAAATGTCAATAATGATAATAACAATAATAAATGTTCAGAAAGTCTTCTTGCAGACATTTTATAAGCAAAACTAAAACTTTAAAATTTTCAAATTCCTACTCACATTAGGGTTTCCAACTTATCTAAATTGTGTAACAAAATTAATCACATGATATTGCAATGACAGACACAGGTCATTATACATTTTGTCAAAATTGTGTGATGCAAAGTGTAAACTATAATGTAAAATGTAGACCATGGTTAGTAGCAATGTTTCAATATGTGTTCCTCAATTGTAACAAATGTACAGCACTAATAAAAGATGTTAATGGGGAAAATGTGGGAGAGTGTGGGGATAGGGTTAATGGGAATCCCCTATATTTTTGATGTCATGTTTATATAATCTAAATCTTTTTTAAAAATAAAAATAAAAAAATCACAAATGCTCTTCAATGTTTGAAGAACTGGAAGCAATTCAGAAGCCATTTACTATTTTTCTTTAGGTAGGAAAAGGACTCAGAAAATAACCTGAAAGATTTAATCTTAATTCATTTTTCTGTTCCTCATCAGTCCCAGTGAATGATATATCATCTTTAAAAATAACTATGCTATTTTTAATAAGATGTTGAAAGATATAAATTGTCTAAATATTCCTGTTATATGATATGGTGCAACAAACCCTTCTGTCGTCACTGCAGCTTAACAAGGAGAGTCCCTGGCTAGACCATGTACATGCAGAGGAAGGGTTATCAGAAGTTGGAGGGAGCATGTTGTTTCATCTCCCAACTTTCATATTTCTCAAAGATAGTCAACTTGCTCTAGGCATGACTTAATTTATAGGAAGATAAAGGAGAGGAAAATTTTTGTTAGAAAAACTCCTTTTTAAAAATATGGTCTTAAATATCCCACCTGAATCTTTGACTAGTTTAAACCTGCTAAAACAGCCTGGAATTGGGTTTTGGGATCAAGGAATTATAGTAAATGTAATTTTCTAAATAACTACTAAGGCAAAAAAGAAAGAGCTGGGAATGAAACTTTGAAGGGTTGTCATAGCATAGTTGTCCCTTTAAAAAGTGAACTTGGTTATTGTAAGATAGATTTATTGCAATTTATACCTAAAAGGGACAATATTTGTACTCTTCATTTTCCGGCATCATTGTTGATGTCATTTGGGAAAATATATTCTTACTGGCTGAAGTGATAATGTAATCTATACATAGGAGAGAATAAGGGAATTGGGTTCAGGTATAATAATTCAAATTTTTACCTAAAACTTAAAATGTAAAAAAAAAAAAACTATCAATTTCACTAAAAACACCTAAAGCTTAATTAACTTCACTCATTCATGAGTTATCCCCTGAGGTCTAAACATCCTCCAGGAACTGTTTGAAAAGCCCTTATATCATCTTCTCTGAAATGAATAACTCATATTTGCTAAAAATCAAACAAAAAATTAAAGGAAAACAAGACAGCACATTAAATTTCCCTTTATCACAATTCCCTAGTTTTCGCCAAGTAGAAGGCTCAGTGCCCACAGTTGTTGCAATCGTTCTTAAACTATTCCTTCTCTTTGAAATTGATGGAAGCTCAATTCATACAATGAATGACAAGTATCACTTGCAAAATGCTTGGCAAACTTATGATGTGATTTTCAAGGGTAAATGTAGAAATCTTTAGCAATCCGGTTTATGGTAGCATTTTGGTCAGAGATCGCAGCAAGAATGACTCTCCATGTTTTTCCCAGTGGAAACTCAGAATTGACTAGGAATGAAGACGGCAACTTCATGCGAATCAATGCTATTTATCATATCCATCACTTACATCCCTGGTCTTCCAGATTCCTCTCTTGCTGTATTTTCATCCCTAGCCAGCTACATGTTTCCCTCATTAGATTGTATTCTCTTTAAGGGAAGGAACCAAGTTTTGTTCATCTTTGTATTCATGATGCTTTGTACATAGTAGATGCTTGGTTTGTTGAATGGAGGACCATCACCTTTAGTCAGCCTCTCCTGGGCCCATGTATAGAAAAGACTACTTTATATTGCATGGGGAAGGAGGTGTAGAGAGAGGTGGATGGTAGTAGTGGTGGTGATCCTCAAATTACTTCATGTTAGTTAGAACTGAAGCATTTTGGGAGGTAATAAATCAGTATATCTGAAGTCTTTCCTGGGCCACATCATTCAAGGGAAGATGGTAGAGAAATGAAGAAGCAATTACGAAGCTCCAACCTTGGACATGAAATGAGGAGACTGAAACCCAGCTGGCCAAGACTCTTAGGAAGGGAAGGGATTCTTAAAAAAATCTCTGTTCTTGTGGGTCTAAATTATAATTAGACCTTATGCAAAGATGAAATAAAGAAATTAAAATATGGGGTACATACAGAAGGGGTTATCAAGAGACTATGACCCAACTACTCATTTGCAAGTGAACATATTCTCACCCAGCACTGTTTTTATTTATGATTGAATGGAAACTCTAATTGAATAGTCCTTTGTGGTGTCCTAAGTCAAAGACAGCAACTAGATCTTTTATGGGTTCATAAGTTTTCCCAGAATGAATTGTAAAACACTCATGCTTTCCCTGAAGAAGCAAGATGGCCCAACCCAGTTGCCGGCAATTTTGTTAAGCAACACAGACTCTCCATTTAATCCTGTGGTTTAAACAATATACAGTTAGCACAAATTAGTGAAGTAGAAACAAACAGACACAGAACATTCATGCCAAGTAAGAGGTAAATATAAAATAAAAATATATATATATTTAAAACACATTGAATGGGCCAGGGCTAAAGCCCAATATAAATTAGGACAAATAAAAACCCATCAATCTGGAAACCTTAGGTTTACAAGAAGTCCCTTCTGATCTCAGACTGTATTTATCTTCTAGATGGAAAAAAGAAGAGCAATAAATCTCTCCATATCAAAGACCTATTTAGTAGAAATAAATTGAAAATGTTCAGCCAATTAGACAGAACTAAATCTCCCTTAGGCAAAACTACTACCGATATATATTTAGCTTCTTGATCTATTTAAACATAACCTGGGAAAGGCTGGCTAGCCAAAATATAAAATGATAATTCTAAAATTTGTGTTCTCTGTTAACTCCATCCACCAGAGCAATAAAAAAGCTGCTTCTACTCTATTGAATTTTGTTGAAGCCAAGAAATAAGTTGGAGCAATAAATATACTGGTCATGTTACATAGGGATAACATGGTATCGTGGAGGGAGAATGGAATGGACAGCCACGAGTCCAGAGCCAGTTTCTTGTCCCAGCTCTGTCATGCCATAGCAGTGTGGCTTTAAGCTGGCTTTTAAACTGTAAACTTCAAAAGCTGCTTGCCTGTAAAAGAAAGGATAACAATAGATTATTCTTAAGTTTTCCTCTGAGATCCAAAAGTATCTTTGCCTCTAAAGTGCAGAAGGAAGTTTTGTGGATAGGTTATTTGGAGAGAATATATAGTAATTACTTCACTTATACGCAAAACCAAAGATCCAGCAATTGGTTGTTAAGATACTTCCAAAAAAGACATTTTATCATCAAAAGTCACCGAAAGTCCAAGTAGTCAAAGTGCTTTTTGTTGGAATACTTAATAAGTAATATTTGCTAACTTTTAGTGCATACATACCATTCAAAATATATTTATGGAAAATTTTATTTAGTCCTCAGAGCAATCCTTTGAGACAGATAATATTTTAATACTCACTTCATAGATAAGCAAATTGAGATACAGTTAGAGAGATAGAAAGTTCTAAAAGGCTACCAGGAGAGAACCTCAGGTTGTTTCGAAAATATACTATGCAGTTATAAGCAGTCTCTCCAAGGGATGGCAGATTGCTAATTTTAGAGGCAACATAGTAAAGTTAAGTTGTCTATAAATCTTTAACTTGCGTTTCAAGTTGCAGAACATACACTGGCTGAAATATTCCTTCAGTGTCTCTACCAGGGAGTTGAACATTATTCTTCTTCATTTGGTTTGCATGAAAATATTTTTCTTAATTTCCTCTGAGACTATTTGAGAAAACGAATCATTGATAAATTATGCTAGTCTATTGAAAATGCTGGAGTCCCTCATTGAATTTCGACACTCCTAGAATCCAAATACTTTGAAATAAATTGGACTTAGAATTTGATGACTTCTAGTCAAGACCTTGCTTCACCAATTACCAATGTGACATTAAGCAAAACATCTCATTACTCTGAGCATCAGTTTCCCAGATGCCAAGCAGACATTTCCTGACTAATATCACGAGAGGTAGTAAAACTGAAGGAGGAAGGGCTTTTGGAACTAAAGGGCCTGCATTGGCATTTTGTTAGGAGTCATGTGACTTTGATAAAGTACTAAAAAATCTCTAATCCTTCACTTCTTTGTCTGTAAAATGGGGATAATAATAGTAATAATTTTACATAACCAAGGTATAAATTAAATTAGGGGACTTTCCTCACTTATAGTATTTTGGTATATGGCAATGTAAAAAAAAAAATCACCAAAAAATTTCCTGATTATTGAGGGAACATGCTGTCCTGGTTTTCCTACATCCTGTCGCATGGGCATGCCTATTTTCTTGTTTGTTTCCAATAATGGGGATAGATTTGTGTGAAGACATTAATTTTCTTTCTCTTAACCTTTCTTTTGTGTCTCCTCCTTCTTTGTGGCCAAAGAATGCATTGTTTTTTAAAAAAACCTCTGGCAAAGTGTCCCAGTCCACATGGAGATTAATGCCTCCTCCACCTTGTTAAAAGTAGTGTGGGGCTCCAACCAACTAATGAGTCACAGCCAGAAAAATTAAGAAAATTATACATAATCTTAATTGGTGAATTAAAAAAATATTTTACAAATTCACATTTTGCTAAAATGTCTAACAGTGTGTGTATATTACATAACTGGTAGAACCGAAAAAGTGCATTCTTCTCAGATATGATAAAGGGAATTAACAAATATATGCATTGCTATCATATGTACCACAGTCTCTTTTACCCAGATGCAGTCTATAAAAAGCTCAGACATGAATGGTAATTTAAACTATAAAGCTATATTTAACATACTACAAATGAGTAGACTAGTATATGCAATATTTCCCTTCTATCATCCTCTGAATAACTCTATTCCTTACCCTATAAATATTTGCTTGTGTTCTCTTTATTTCCATCAGGTAAGAACAGATTGTTACAATGAAAGGCCCTTAAATGGATAAGACAAAATGGAAAATATATTAGATATCTCTGGCTTGTCACTCCACTATTCCTCGTGCAAGCATGTAATTTTACTATCTAAACCAGAACACTTTTGAAACTGAAAGGGGGCACTATTAATAATTATACCAGGAAAATAGGGGCAAAGCAAGGCTTTCACAGACAAATCGAAATGTATGGATGACACATCACTCAAGATGTGTCAGTTCAGCCTCCAACATATTTTCTGACTATCCAGAATACATTTAAAATATATCCAACATTTATCTTGCATTCCATCCCTTCTTACAGTCTCTGGTGCTCCACCACAAGCCCCCACCCCCCTTTTTTCTATCGGGGCTCACTTCATAGCCTTATAGTAGTCTCTTTGCTTTCTCCCTCCCCAGCCAATATTCCACACAGCAGCCAAAGATATAATTTTAAAGCAGTGGTTCTCAACTGAGGGAGATTTTGAGCTACATGTCCACTTCCAGGGACATTTAGCAATGTTTGGAGACAATTTTGATTGCCACAACTCAGGGGCTGCTACTGGCATCTAGCGGGTAGAAGCTAAGGATGCTGCAAAAAATCATACAAGGCAAAGAACTATCTAGCCAGAAATGTGAATAATGCCGCAGTTGATAAATTCTGATTTAAAGTTTAAATCAGATCACATCACGCCTCATTAAAGCCTTCCAATGCGTGTAAAATAAAACCATCACCTTACCACATCGCACTCCTTCTTATGCTTTAGCTACTACCTCTATCTTCCTGAACTCTTAACTCTTTCAGTTTCCTAATGACTTCAGGCAAGAAGGTCTTTTCATCTCCAGTCGCAGCTGGGGTCTCTGCCTGCAGTGCTCTCGGTCTTCGCCTCATCCTTCATGCCTGGCTCAACACTGCTTTCTCAGAAAGACGTCTCCCACGTCTCCCTCACCTCCCCTGCCACTCTGCCACCCCCCATTCCCATTCCCACCTTTAGTTATTTTCTCTTCATAGCAATTTTCCAACTGTAATTATTTCATTTCTTTACTTGTTTCCTTATGGTTTATCCATTTCTCCCCAATAGAATGTGAGCTGCAGAAAGGCCACGAGGGCTGTTTTCTTCTTTTCTAAATCCCTAGTGGTTAGAGCAGAACAGGGTCTGGCAAAGAGCAAGTGAGCAATAAATATTTGCCATTGGAAAACTTTCTATAGTAAATTATCTAGATATATTGAACAGGAAAGAGTAAGTTCAACTGGTTCCCAAATGCAACTTTAATGATTAATAATAGCAATGACAAAAATAGCAACAGCAGCTATCATTTGCCAAGTACTTACCATGGGCTGGGCACTGTGCTAGACCATATACGTTAATATTCTCAGTTAGCCCCTCCTCACCTTCTACACTCCAGCCACATTCAGTGTGTCATTCCTCACCATGCCATGCTCTCTACACTCTTCAGGTCTTGGCACATGCTGTACTCTCCACTGAGACCACTGTCTCCCTCTTCACCCTTCCATTGCTTGGCCAAGCTCATACGTGACTACCTATGAGAAATTGTGCTTGGGGCCTGTGTTACCACAGCACAATTTACTTGCCTTCATCTCCTTCACAGACTAAAAATTCTTTAAGGAAAATACAGCCCTACTGCCTGGTCCATATTTGTAGAATTTATGAACGTGGTAGGGATTATTTTCTTGGTTTACTGATGAAAAACAAAACAAAACAAAACAAAAAAATGGAACCATGCAGAGGTTATGTTTCCCAAGTTCAAATAGTTTGTGTGTGACTCTGATTCAGTGTGCGGCCCATCAAAATACAGGCTGTGTACTGCAACCACTCTTCAGGAGTAGACATGTGTCCTGGGACAAATTACTCCAACTCTTGGGGTCTTGTTTTGTTCATCTTTAAAATTCTTGCTGTGAGTTGGGATGGGGAACTGGTGGTAGACCAGATGAAATCTGTAGCTCATGTCAGCTCTAAAACTTGATGAGTTTAAGTGCTATTGTGGGAGATGTGTGACAGGGAGAAAGTATTTGACAAGTAGACAAATAAATTTGTTGAATTTGACAGAAGATCCTCAACATGGAGTCCGTGAGCATATGAAACACTTTTCTACATTCGGTATTGCCTCCTCCCCTTACCCAATTTTGAAAAGGAACCATTCTTCTACTTTTTAGGAATTCTCACTCTGATTCTAATAGCAAAAACAGGGTAAGTCTGCTCTTTTTCTACATGAAAACTGCAGTTCCTTGATAGGTTAAGCTCCTCAGTTTTCAAGCTCCTTGTTTATCCACTCAGGAAACTGGTTTACTGCCTCACAAAGCAGCACACCCATGCGATTAGCACTTAATTATGGCCTACTCAGTAGCTGGGCTACAGGCTCAGGTTGAGTTAACTCTTTCAAAATTGGTCTGGGTTTAGTTTGTTTCATTTGGATTGCAAAACGATGAAATTGTGCACACACCATCCATTACAGATTCCACTTATTCTGAAAGAATATAAAAATGTCATCCATTTCCTTTTCAATGTCAATGTTAAAAAATTACGTGGACTCTAATAACAAATCCCTCCATCTTTAAAAAACAAAGACTTTTAATTATAGGCTAGATATGCTTAAATTTACATTTAAATGTAAGTATTGCCCTATTTTGCTAATTTGTTAAACATTTATGAAAATGGTTAGCTGACTACGATATAAATTATAATTAGACTTTTTGGGTTCATCTACTTTAGGTGAGAAGTCTGCCAGCTATTTCCAAGATGAAATGAACATTTAAGAAGAAATATGAAAGGGAGTCCCTTTCTCAGGTGTAGTAGCCAGCCTCCAGAATGGGCCCCTGGCCTTCATGCCCTTGCACATCCCCTTCCACAGCATACCAGGACTGGCCTGCAGTTGCAATAACATTAAAAAAAATGAGGGTATGTCACTTCTGAGTCTAGGTCATAAATATCATGGCAGCTTCCTGCTTGTTCTCTGTTTTGTTCTTTTTGAATCACTTCTTCCAGGGGGAAGCCAGCTACCAGGTCTTGAAGAGAGGCCCATGTGGTGAGGAGCTGGGGCTTGCAACCAACAGTCAATGAGCAACCGGACCTCCTGCCTAAAGCGACACAAGTGAGCTTGGAAGCAGATCCTTCAGCTGTAGTCAAGTCTTCAGATGACTGCTGCCCAGGCCAATGCCCTAACTGCCCTAACTAACTGCCCTAACTGCCCTAACTGCCCTAACTGCCCTAACTGCCCTAACTGCCCTAACTGCCCTAACTGCCCTAACTGCCGTCTCAGGAGAACCCCCCAACTAAGCTGCCCCTGAATTCCTTATCCACAGAAACTGTGAGCTAACGAATATTCATTGTTTTTAAGTACTACATTTTTACGTAATTTGCCAGACAGCAATAGATAATTAATACTGCAGGGAAAGAAGACGTTTCATGTATCATTAATATATTCTTCCCCCTTTATTAAAACAAACAAACAAATAAACAAATGAACAAACAGATGGAAACCATAGTGGACCTCAAGATAATAATAAAAAACATTTTATTTTACAGAGTTTAAAAATACAAACTACAGATTTGAATTTTTGTTTGCTTATGAAATTATCTGGGGTCTTCATGGAGCTTTCAATTACTGAAATTTTAAGAGGCATGTAGAGAAAGAAGAAGGGACACAGGCAAAGGAAGCAAAAACCATCAGAAGAATGAGTCCCAATGGAAAAGGCGCACCTTATAAAAACGGTAAACCAGAGCAGTAGTTTTGAAGAGTCTTATGTTTTTGTTTTTATGTTTTTGGTCGAGGAAAGCTTTTTTATTTTTCAAATGAAAGTTTTTGTGGAACACTGAACTGGTGAGTCACAGTCAATAGGTCTTCAGGAGACTCAGAAAAACAGAAGAGAAACTAGAAAGAGAATGGGAAAAAGGGAACTGAGCAGACCTCCCATTGGAAAGTCTATCATACAATGTTAAACAGAAAAGGTAATTGAAAATTTCTTTGCCTGATTCCTAATCTCAGGGAGAAGTTTTCAATATTTTGCCATTCAATATCATGTTCAGTGTAAATTTTTGGTACTCTTTATCACATCAAGGAAATGCCTTTTATTGTATCTTTGGTAAGCATATATATATATATATATATATAGTGTCATAAATAGGTGTAGAATTCTAGGACCACTTTTAGATAATAGCAAATAGGACCCAGAGCTTGCCCCAGACTTTATAAGTCTTCACTTTGGCTTTCTCCAGCTGGCGTCCTATCCTGGGGGGTAAATGTATTTGCCATATTCCAACTTAAAGAATAATATTTCCCCTTTATATATTCCCTCTTCATTCATTTTGGAATCAAAATATGAGTATCATAAACATATACAATGGCAATATAAGCATTTTAATTTGTACATTGTTATAACATGATTCCTCTTTTTAAAAATTGTTAGTATCGAGGAACTAAGCAAAAACATTAATAAAAACTCTAAATATCAAGAATTAAATAAAAATTAAATAAAAATGTGATGTCTTCATTTTCCTTTGTGTAGACCAGCAGACAAATTTGGTTTATCCACATACTGTTTCTTAACACATGAATTCATGGCTAACATTTAAAAATCAGGAAATTTCATATAAAATGTGTATTTCAGGGTGGTTGTAAAGTATTTGATAACAGAGGGCAAGCATTCCCAAATGAAAGTTAGTTGGAGCCAGATGCTAGTCTATGGAAAATTCTTCCAACTCTTACACCTTATATATGATGGAGGATTTACCAAAATACAAAAAATATCCTAAATTGTATATGACATTACCAATATTAAGTATTGGAACTGAAACAAATGCTACATGATCAATAATAGAAAACATTTGGTCAGTCATGCTAAGGGAAAGACTCAAATATGTTTCTTTACACTACAGAAAATATTATAAAATCATTGTTAAATAAAGAGGCAGAGTATGCAGCCAAAAAAAGTAGGAAAAATTATTTTAAATGTATGCCAAGAAGTTAACAAAAATATTTTTCTGGATTTTATGATGTCTGAGATAATCATGAGATTTTAATAATTTGTAATTTATTGCGATTTCTTTGATTATTCAAAAAATATACTCGTGTTAACCCATTTTATTTTCATAATATCATGTTCTTTTTCTTAAAGAGTTCCACAAAACTTGGATTCATTCCTACCAATTATCAATTGAGAGAGAAAAAAAATGAACAAAGAGAGTGATATGCTGGATAATTCAAAAGAATATGACTTGAATAGCAAGAAATTAAAGGATGCCTTGGTAAAATTAATAAAGCCCTAGAATATTTCAGCAAAATCAATCCTCATTGTGATCATTCTATGAAAGTCACATATGAAGTGAAAATTGCTATCTAGAAGTTTTTTTTTAACTGACAAAACAAATAATAACATTGAATATTTACTCTAAAACTTGGCATCTATTCTCAACAGATTCACTTTAGTGGCCATATAGTAGGTATCATCTTCAAAAACTGTGGCAATGAAAATTTCAAGGCAGTTTATGCAATGAATCCATCATAAGTAGTTAAAAGAATAGTAGCAAAATAGAATTATTTCCAGAGAACCCAGGAAAGACTTTTCTTGCGTTTCTCCTATATCAAATAGAAGACGAGAAGAAAAATAAAATGAGAGGGAGAGAGAGAGAGAGAGAATGGTCATGATAAGACAGAAGGGAAAATAAAAAGGAAAGATTACAACAGCTTTATTCATAATTACCCTGAATTTGGAAGCAGTCAAGATGATCTTCAGTAGGTGAATGGATAACCTGTGGTATGACATTCATACGATGGACTATGATTCAGTAATGAAAAGAATTGAGCTATCAAGCCATGGAAAGACATAGAGGAATCTGAAATGCATATTGCTAAGTGAAAGAAGCCAGTCTGAAAAGGCTACATTCTGTATGATTCCAAATATAAGACATTCTGGAAAAGATAGCACTATAGATGCACTAAAAAGATCAGTGGTTGCCAGGGATTCAGGATTAATAGGTGGACACAGGGCATTTTAGGGCAGTGAAACTACTTTGTATGATCCTGTAATGGTGGATATATGACATTTTTTTCTTTTCTTTTTTTCATTTTTGGATATATGACATTATGCATTTGTCAAAACACATAAAATTGTACAAGGCAAATAGTGAACCCTAATGTAAACTATGGACTTTATTTAATAATAATGTGTCAATATTGGTTCATCATAAATTGTAACAAATGTACCATACCAACGCAAGGTGTTAAACAAAGGAAACTGTGGGGGGGAGGGGGCATATGGAAACTGTATTTTGGGCACAATCTTTCTGGAAACCTAAAGCTGCTCTAAAAAATAAAGTCTATTTTTTAAAAAGGAAAGAACAGGTTGGGGGAAGAACAAAGGAGAGAAAAAGCATTGGTGAAGGTATATAAACATCCCCATGCCAGATGATGTTACACATGTTATCTCATTTTGGGGAAACAGGGGTTCCTCAAAACTCTTTAAGACAGATATTATTCTTATTTTTCCAGACTGAGTAAACTGAGTCCTAGTTACATAGGTTTTCCAGCATCACAAAGACAGTTAATAGCAGAGCTGAAATTCAAAGTCAGACATGTATGTTTCAAAGCTTTCTATTTTTCTAAACCACCCTAGTACTTTGTGGGTCTCAATTCCCAGAAGAATCAATGGTATGTGAAAGATGACCTCTGACACGGTTACATTTCAAAAGCTTTCCTTTTGAAGGAAACTAGAGCAAATAAGGCATTACTTATGAACCAGGACATGCATAAGCAAATCCATAATCATTGCAAAGCAACCACATCAATCAAATTTCTGCAGAAGATAAACATGATTGTTGATTACAGTGCCGATCTGAACACAACAGATAGAGAACAGCTCCAGCCACTTGGTATGGTCTTCTGCATTTTGGCCTTCGATACAACCCTCCTTTACTGTATTCGAAATTATTATTTTCCTGAGCAACTTATTTCTCACTCGTGTAAGAAGTGAGAATCCTGAAAATGTCTCTTTTTCTGTAGCACATGGATTAAGAGCATGGAGAATCAGAGTCAGGCAAACATGGAGCCATTCTTGCCTTCCCACTTACTAGTTGTTTAACTTGTGCAAGTTCTTAACTACTGTAAGTCTGGGTCTTCTAATCTCTAAAATGTAGATTATAATACTTATCTTATAGGGCTATATGATGCTTAAATGAGAGCAAGAGTAAAGCACTAACTCCATATCTGACAGACAACATAAATTGTCACTACTGAACTTCTATTATTATAATGTTAATGAAAAACAAAACTGAGAGAATAGACAATTTGTTTTAAAACAAACCCCAGTCTGATTTTACTCTAGAACTATCTCTGAAAGTTTGAGACCATTGCCAAAGAGGCTGTAAAACATGGGATAGAATTTTCAGACATTTTTTCCAATTGTGTTTATTATGGATTCCAAGAACACTTCAGACTAGAAAGAATGACAGAATCAAGTCTCCTTGGAAAACTGTAGCTACCAGAAATCAAGTGGGGAAGAAAATGGTCCTTGGCAAGCCAGCATCTCACTCAGAATTCAGACAAAGGCCTCTGTTCTTTAAAAAAAACTACAAACTCCATCCCAGCTGCCTCAAAGCCATCAAATTAGCTATAGCAAGTATCAGTTTGTTTTCGATCACTGCCCAGCTTGGAGTCTTACTCATATAATATAGGACTATTCATCTAGCAAAATGGTTTTGTTTTTGGTTTGGCAGTGGGAGCTTCAGTTCAGCTAAGCTTATTCCTTTTGTTCAAAGGAGAGAAAGTGTTTACAAATAATCTGTGTATAATTAGCTACCTGGTTTTAAAGCTGTTTTATTTTTATTTCCTCTCTTCCTGTGTAAGCCATCTGGGAAACATGATTACTCTTAAGTCATTACAAGTTAATATGCGGTATAGGTAGGATGAGTTTTGAATCTCTCTGTTAATGCTGGTTAAATACTTAAAACTAATTAGACCATTTTAGTAGGAGTCATTTATTATATAATGCTTCTTCAGAAAGAACCTTATAACTCATCCTGATATATGCTACCAATTATATATTTATAAATCTTAGGTTATGTGTTCATGTTCTATTAATGCTGGTGTGTAAGACAAAGGTAACTCTAAATGGATGAAAATTACATTGATGCATGTAACATCATCACTAATCAATGGAGAGCTAGAAAATCCTCAAAATAGTTCTTTAAGGCTCTAGACAAGCCTTAAAGCACTGAGTACTGAAACACTTTTCACATTATCGCCATCATTTCTACATGAATTCTTGCACTCATGATTGGCCAAAGGTACTGTAATTCAGACATGAAATGTAGCTGTGCAAAGTTTTCACACCTATCTTAACAACACCCCTCCAAATCTCAAATGGGTTAACTACAGTTTACCATTCAAGAGCTTCGAAGCTCTTGAGCTCTTGAGCTCTAGAGAGGCAGCCGATTCCAAAATTAACTTCAAGTTCTCTTTGATGTTCTTCTGAGATAAATAAGAAATGAACATTCATTTAAAATGGAATTTATGTTACTGATATGTATGCAACCTTCTTTCTCCCCTGTAGGAGCAAATCCATGCTTGCTTAGATTTTTGTCTTTATTGTTAACACCACAGTGTTTAGGTTCATTACATGAAATGCAGATAAGAATCTTGAGTTCCTCCTGGGAGCTGCAGTACATTCTAGACATCCAAATGAAAATTAAAATGGATTAGGATTTCTTATTGATTCTAGTAAACACTCACATACATAAAAAGAATATAAAAAAGACTAAGAAAATGTAATGGGCTTTCAGGCAACACATTAGAAACAGGACTTCTACCTCACCTACCTCTCGAATTTGCATGTAGTTCTGTGCAGAGGTGTCTTAAAACCTTATTAATGCATTTAATTAAAGTAATGAAGGAGAACTTTTACAGCATCTAATGAAAGAAAACAAAGATTAAATTTAAGTTAATCAGCTTTGAAATGTAAACAAGCACATTCAATCACTAAATGATTCTGTTTATTTTTAACAGATTCTTAGAAGTGAGTCTAATAAGCATCAGATTTTTTCTTGGTTTGCCCTGAATGTTCATTAGCAGCATCCATCTATTAGTGAAAAACCCAAAGTGACCTTTCATGCCTGGTATAAACCCATTCCAATATTTGATGAATAAAGGCAAGTAGTTAGCCAGGATTTTTCACACAATCCATTCTAAAATAGTTCATGGATATTTAAAAAGGAGAGACTTCTGAAAAAGTAAAAAGAAAACTGGCACTAAACAACAAAAAAAAGGTTATCTCAGACTTGCAGTCCCAAGATGTTCGTTCTCTGCTTTGGAAAGACTGATCATTTTTTTCCACAGCAGAAGACAGCATAACTAGTGTTCCTGGTAAGCTTGTCAGCAGAAGGTCTCAGAATGTTTCTAGCAATCAGGCAGTACAGAACAGAGAGAAATGCTTTTACATTTTGCAGAGTTGGGAGATGAAAGAACCAATTTCAAGGTTGATGAAGGAAGACATCGCTTAGCAGGTGCTGAGCAGCTCTGATGTAATAGCATTCTTCTACACCGTTTTACCAGTAGCAGGAGTCAGAAACCTAGCACCATTGTGACACCAGGAAAAGTCTAGTTGATTCTGTGCACTCCTCCCCAAACAGTCCAGGGTTCAGTTTGTTGGTTTGTTTTCTTCTGTGGTTAGAATGGATTTGCATTTCTAATAGAATATAAGTTACTTAGGTAGATCTACAGAGAGTTGCCTCAGGGTGTTCAACCACTTCCCTTGCTGCAGCATGTGATAGAAGAGGGATGAATTCCCTGCCTAGACGCGAGGTTATCCACCATTCCTGGCATGCTATCTCTCACATCAAATTTCTCTTCCACTCAATAAAGCCTATTAGCAAGCAAATAATCGAGAATTGCATTATTATTGAGGTAACCCAAGAATCAGTTCTAATTTATAACAAAAGTGAGCCATTTCTAAATTCAGGGACGTTGCCTGCATTAGTCTGCCAAAGGGGTGCCGATGCAAAGTACCAGAAATCTGTTGGCTTTTATAAAGGGTATTTATTTGGGGTAAAAGTTTAGTTACAAGGCCCTAAAGAGTCCAACTCAAAGTTGCTTTCTCACCAAAGTCATTTGCCATGTGTTGAAGCAAGATGGTCGCTGATCTCTGTGAGGGTTCAGCCTTTCCCTCTGGGCTTCCTTTCTCTCAGCTACAGGCTGGCATAGGGCTTGTCTCCCAGGGCTTCCTCTCTTCTCCTGGTAAAGGACTCATTTCTTTCCGAGCCTTCTATATCAGTCTTGGCTCTCTTCCCAAGGTCAGCTGCAAATGATTGGGTAAATGGCTCATCTCTCCCCAGGGTCCCAGGATCAAAAATGACAGAGCTCTCTCTCTTCCTGCGTGTCTTCTTGAGTGAGTGTCCATTTATATCAGCCCACCAAGGGGGCAGGTACTAAACCGGACTTATGCCTTACTGACACAGCCCAATCAGAAGCCCTAAATTGATTTTACCAAGTAGACTTAATCAGAGACCCCTCACTGAATTTAATACAATCAAAGGACTAGATTAGTTTACAAACATAATCTCTTTTTTTGGGATTCATAAATAACCTCAAACTTCACATTGCCTATTATAGTTTATTCATTCGTTCAACAACTATATAGGGCTTCTAGTATGTGGCAGAAACTATTCTAGGGATTGGGATACATCAGTTACCAGATAATAAATTGCATGCAAAACTCTTCTCAAAAGTGAACTCATCCTATCAATTTGTTATAAGATTGATGTTGTTCAACTATCCATTCTCTACACAACAGTCAGAATATATTTTTTAAAAGAAAACACAAATGCAGTCATAGCACTCTCTTACTTCTAATGTGTCAATGGCATTCTTTGTCCCCAAGATAAAATCCCAAATCCTTACAGTGGCTCTGAAGCCCTGCATGGCCTGGCCTCTGCTGCTTCCCAGCCCCCTTCTGCTTCCCTAGTCTCCTCCTGCAAGGTACTCCCCCTAATCACCTCTGTAGCAGTTTGAAATTATTTATGAATTCCAAAAAGAGATATTGATTATGTTTGTAAACTGCTCTGTTCCTCTGTTCCTCCTTTGATTGTATTAAATTCATAGGTTTCACTTTTACTTTATTAAATAAAGATTAGGGCTTTGATTCAGCCATGTCATTAAGGCATGCAGGGATGAGTCCCTGCACCCTGGTGGGCTATATAAACTGATGCTCAATCAAGAAGATGGAAGTAGATACGCACAGAAAAACACAGAGGAAGAGAGACAGCTCCATAAACACGGCAGAAGCCCAGGGAAGAGAGATGAACCATTTGCCTGATAGTTTACAGCTGACCTTGTGAAGAGACCAGAGCAGCTGAGATCTGATAGAAACGAGCCCTGGGAAAAGAGACCAGCCTTATGCCAGCCTACAGCTGAGATCAGAAGAAGCTGGACCCAGGGAGCTTTAAAAGGAAGAGGAAGGCTGAACACTCGCAGATGTCGCCTGTCATCTTGCTTCAACATGTGGCAATAGAGTTTGGTGAGAGAGTAACCTTGAGTTGGACTCTTTAGGGCCTTGTAACTGTAAGATGTTACCCCAGATAAATACCCTTTATAAAAGCCAACAGATTTCTGGTACTTTGCATCAGCACCCCTTTGGCTGACTAATACAACCTCCACTACCATACTCTACTACTGAGATATCCTTTCAGCTTCCCAAACGCATCAGTCCTTCCCAAGTCAGCGGGCTCATTTTGAGCAGAACACTCATTTCCTTATTTGTAGTAAACTTGTCCAAATATGTTTGTCCTTCAGATTTCCACTTAAATAAACTTGCACAGGGAAATCTTTTCTGACTTTCCAGACTAGGCTGGATGCCTGTTACTTGTTCTGACAGCTCTCTGCACTTTTTTTTGTAGTAGCACTTATCTCAATTTTAATGTAATATGCATTTGTTTAATTATTTGTCTAAGGACCATCTGCCATGTTTATAGAGACCACATCTATACTTTTCCTTGCTGTTTCCTCTATGGGCAGCACAGAACCTGGTATATATTAGGACCTCAAGAAATATTTGTTGAATTATTTCATGAGAGAACTTCATGGTATTTCACAGACAAATGGTTCTCAAGCCCTTTTTAACCATAGGACCTCCATGTGCTAACTGATTGTGGGGGAAACAGGGCTTAACTCACCCAGGGACAGTTATAACTTTTAAGGCCACTGTGAAAAAATGCAGTTTTAAGATCATTGCCATACAATAGAATACTAATTAGCAATATAAAGAACAAAGCACTGACATGCTGTGCCAGGAATGAACCTCAAAAATATTACCATGTGAAAGAAACTAGGCACAAGAAACCACATACTGCATGATTCCATTTATATGAAATGCCCAGAAAAGACAAAATGATGGAGCTAGAAAATAGATTGATGGCCTGGGGCTGGGGGTAGGAATGGGGTTTAACTGTAAGTGGGCATGTGGGATATTCTTGGGGTGGGGGAGGGTAAAATCTTCTAAAACTAATTTATAGTGATTGTTGCATCATTTGGTAAAGCTATGAAAAATTGTTGAATTATACAATTGAAGTTGGTGAGTTTTTTGTTGTGTAAAATATACCTCCAAAAAGCTGTTAAAAAAATCATCACTACAAACTATAGGTCACCATCCTCTGACTTTTTCGACACTATTGCAATTTTTATTCTTTGTCTCATTTCTTCCAGTTTAGTTTTTAAGGACACTGAGCTTGTTTTGTTTTCTAATAGTTTCACAGTGATCATCTTGTTTAGGGATGGCCAAACTATATGAATATATTCCTGAATAAAGCACTATAAATACATCTGATAGATAATTAAAAATTGGCTGGATGATTACCAGTCATAAGTATTACCCTCCTCTAAGATAAACCCTCTAAAATCTCTTTATGGTGGGAAAACATCAGGGAAGAGATAAAACTTGAAATAGGGAAATGCTGCCTCTGTGGATAAAATGGAAGAAACTTTGAAGAAACAAATGGAAAACATCACACTTTCAGGCAATTACAGACTCTTGGATGAAATTCAGCTTCAGGCTTATCTCGTGGGGAGGAATTTTTAAACACTTCAAAGTCCTACCCAGTGTTATAGCTGTCACCCTAATCTCCCCCAAAACATCCATTTCAGAAAGTTTAAAGTTTCAGAGTATACTGTTGAAGATTTCTGTAATTAGAGTAAAATATAACTGTGAATGCCTACAGGGACTTTTTTTTCTTTTGATATCATGGGTAAACTAAAGTGAAAAAAAAAAAGAAGAAGAAGAAGAAGATGGAAAACCTGGGATCTTTTAAAGCCACAGGTCTCTTAAAGCCACAGGAGCTTAATGGTTCACTTCTGAGCCAGGGTGAAGTAACCCCCAAAATAAAGATATGTGATTATTTATTATGTCAAGTTATACCTATTTTCCTTACCTATTCCCAGAAAATTCCCAGAAAAGAAAGCAATATTAGAAGGATGGACTGTAATCTAATAATTTAGGAGTTAGAAGTTTTTCGGCATATAAATTTGATCTAAGATTTCACTCTATTTGTGGATCTTTTTTATAGGGATGCTAATTTGATATTTTTCCTGACGTTTCTGGATCTCAAAAATATGTGCAAGAGAAAAAGAATATGCATTAATTTAATTTAATTTTTAATTCTAAAATATCATCGGTAGTGCAGTGTCCTTGCTAAAAAGCACAGTTTTCATATGTTTAAACTGACAAAGCCATAATACATATATATAAAATATATATATTCACTTTTTATTTTTATTTTATTTTATTTTTTCTACTTAATGTTTCCATTTACTCAATATGGAAATAATTTTTACCTTTTTACCCTTCATTTTTCCACTTTATCTTGTAATTGGTGGAAACTATCGCAAATTACTCTGCAGCATCTTCCCTTACATGGATGCAGAACATGTGGGCAACCATAGTTCTGTTTAGGGCCATACCTGAATATGTCACATGAAATATTCTGATTAGGATTTGAAATACAGAAGCTGAATATTGGATTTGAATTATTCACCCATTTCTTCTAGTATTTAAGGCAAAAAATGCAAATACGTCATGTACCTTGTCGCATTTCTTCAAAAATTCTCAGGGGTCAGATCAGGCATTGGTACTTGTCTTCCAACAAGTCTCCCCATAAACTGATACTCATTAGAATTCCTAAAATGGCCACAAGACTTTTCTAACTCATAATGAAATGAGAAAATAAAGTCTCCTCTTGCTTTAAAATAATGGTGAGGAATGATTTTTATGTGTTGCGCAGCACTCTTTGATGTTTTTAATGGAGGATTTTCATATTGGCAGAAAAGAGGGTGCTTGGTTTTTCTTTACTTTGTGTGTGTGTATTGTATTCCACCCTTAGAGTTATTCGACTCCTTTCTACCAAAAAGTATAGTCATATATAGGTCATTGTATGTTTATAAGTATTTCTTTTTGTTTTTATTGGTAATATTTTATCATGCTTTTTTATTTGTAATTTGCTCTGTGTGTGTGTGTGTGTGTGAGTGTGGTATACTATATGTGGGTGTGTATAAAGGAATAAAATAAAATATTTAATAATTTTGTTACGGTAGACAAACATAGAACAGATGTTGCCTAAGGTCAACTGTTACGTGTGTGTATGTACGTGTATGTGTGTGTGATAAACACATGGTTTTTGTCTGTCTGACATCTAGCCCCCATTGCTCTGGTAATAGCCCCTCCCCAATTTTACCATTGACATGAATCTCCCAATTTTTAAGCCATGTGAATTAATGGGCTTGACCTCACCCCTGGTTCCAGGGGTAGACAAATTACTCAAGAGAGTCTAGCACACCAGTTTTTCTCTCTGGCCACACTGACTAGTTAAGAAATGGGCATTTTATGAACCAGAAAAATGTGACTTGATTCTTGGACTTTATTGGATGTGTTAGGAATTCAGAGCTTTCCCATTCTACTAGGAGTTGTGAGGTGGTGGGATGTAATCTGGAGTTACATGTGGTCTTCTTGCCTTTGAGTAAAACTCTAAACAGAAAAGGCCAAAAAATTGAAAAGCAGATCCAGGAGACTGAGAGAGAGACAGAAGAGCAGTTTTCAAACATATGATTTCAGTTTTCACTTTTATGACCTAGTTCCCTTATTCCCATCTTCTTTCTTAATAAAATGTCTCCAATTATGATAAAAATTATGTACTTCATTTCATCATACTTTCTCCCCCACAAAACTACCCAAGAAGAGTTTCTCTCTGGTCTTTAAAAGGGGTCTTCTTAAACATTTCAAAGCCTCTGGAAAGTAAGAATAAAAATAGCTACCATTTATTGAGAGTTACTATTTTTAAGTAACTGTGGTCAGGGCTTTCCCTGTGATTGAGGCATTATTATCCCAATTTGTGGGTAAAAAAATTGAGACTCAGAGACTGACCCACATATCATCCAGCTAATAAGAGAAATATCTGGGATCTGATCCCAGATGAGGTTCAAAAGCCTGTGCTCTGAACCCCTGCACCATTGTAATTTTCTCTCATTTCAAATTGTTTTCCCCCTAACACCTGGCTCTGAGATAATATAAGTTTTATGGGGAGGACCATTTGGGAAGACAGAGATGGAAAGTGAGGTGATTTTAAAGCATAAGCCAGGGGCAGCAGCCTTGGGCTATTGCTATACTAGACTGAGGGAAGTGATAATGTTGAGAGTAAAGAAGACATGTTGCCAGGCAGGGACGAAAGAAGGTTAGGAAATGAACTATTGTCAACTTGTTTTGATTTCATCTACTTTGATGTTGTGTTCAAGACTGAGACTTATTGTTTTAAATTACAAATGCATGATTTTCCAATATTCAATATCTAATCCAGGAGTTTCTATTCCCAGAGTAAGAGTGTAGTCATTTTGTGGACTAAATGGTGCTTCTCTAGTCTAGAATCAGATTATTCTTATTTTGGTCTTTGTGGAAATAAAATATCTTGACAGAAAGCACAATTTAGATAACTGTCTTCTTAATATAGACTTTTATATCACTAATGTATTATATCTTCACATGGCTGATGCCATGTGTTATTATGGGTTTATTAGAACGAAAGAGTCAAAAATAATAGTAAAGTTATAGAAAACAAAAAAAGGTAAAGGGTCAAAAATAAAGAAAATTACATATCAATATTAGTAAAAATATAAATTATAAATAATTTTTGACACTTCAATAACATAAATCTCCTATCTGCTTTGTTGTATGGAACATGGAGTATAGTGTTGAGTGATGGTAACTTCAGAGAAATGGAAATGGAGACCACAGATGGTAAGAAATGTCACTGTCGTTGGAATTCTGGTGGCAGAATGTCTATGATTTCAGGGTTAATTGATTTTAAATGTTCACTTTCAATCCAGAATCAAACCAACTTTAATTTCAAGTAAAATATATTTCAGATATTGATTAGGGTAGAGCTAGCTACCCAAACAAACATTGAAGTTAATTTATTGCTTATGTTAAGTCCAAGATACCTGTTTCCAATCAGCATTTGGCTCTCCTCTGAACACTTTTCCACTTGTGGCCCCTCCATATTCCACAAGACATTTCCAAGTTTGACATATTCATCTGCATTATGGCAGGGAGAGAGGAGAGAGCCTGGAGAAGGCTCACCCATTCATAGTGAGACAATACATCTCTTTACTCATATTCACATGGCTCCACGAAAGGAACTTGGAAATGTAGCTCCTGCTAGGGAGCTGCTTCCCAGAAAAATGCTATATGATATGGGAGATGGCACACATATTGGTGAAAAGTTAGCTGGCTCTACATAGGAAAAAAGCAACAGAAGCAACTTTCTGGTATCCTCTCTTACTTTTCGCCCATCAACTCACACTTCATTTCTTCCCATAATAAAATTTAAAATCTCTATTAACTCTCCCAACTTAGTAAAGGTCTAAAGTGCCAACATTTGTGTTAGATTTAAGAGATAGCTAGACATATAGATGGATAGATAGATGATAGATAGATAGATAGATAGATAGATAGATAGATAGATGTATGACATTCAAAGAATTTATTACATATACACCACCTAGAAACTGCAGATACATGAGATTTTTCAGTTTTTATATTACCTTCATTCTCCTTTTTCAATCTGATAACAAGGTAAACTTAACCTTTAAATATTCTTAGCAACAATTTTACCTGTCCTAGACACCTGAAAAGAAAGCTTTCTCCTTAGTTTTCACTGTTTCAGCTCTTATTTTTTAATTACAGGGGCATGCCTCTCTGTAGCACTTAACTTTCCATCGGCTTGTCCCTTTATCAGCTGCATGTAGGGTTAAACTGATTAGAGAATTTGTTTCCTAAAGGAAACTAGAGTGCAAGGTCAAATGCTATATTGGTTTATATTGCCCATCTGGTTCCTGTTCCAATGCTGCTCACACCCCATCAGAAGGCAGACCAGAGTTAAGATTTCACTTTCCTTTCAGATGTGACAGAAGACAGCTACAGGGCTCAGAGGCTGACTCAGTGACCAGTATGAAAATCCTTCTATGACCTGCATTGTTCATGCTGTATGAACAGGTTTTTCCAGACCCCATAACTAAAAGGAAACATCCAGTTTTATAGCATGCCATCCCTGGTAAACCAGCCAGCCACTACAGAGTCATAGAAAACCAGTCGGCCTGAGAAGCCAAACCTGATTTCCAGTGTCTTCCCCAAAGCCAAACACTTCTGGGTTTACAAAATGCTCTTTTTACCTTAAACGTTCTGCTTTTCTGTTGGATGCACGCACGTACACACACACACACACACACACACACACACACTCGAGTGGTTTCCCCATTCTTTTATCAGTATCATTAGCAGACTGTTGATTGGCTCATGTTCTCTCAGCCTTCCAATCGGACAAGAGTTGACTTCATCAACTCTTCTATTTTTTTTGATAGAACCTAGCTCCACAGCTTTGTGATGGGAAGTTCATCAGTGCAGAGGCTGGCAGGATTTCTCATAACTAATTCTATGGAAGGAGAAAAGACTACTTGGCCTATATTTGATGCTCTAACCTCTCTAAGATCAAGTATATTGCAAAATTATTCAAACTGTTTTTTTTTTTTTAGGCATATATGTAGTTAAAAATCTATTTAAAACTTTGGGTATATAATGTTAAATGAGTATACTACATTTTGTAAGCTAAAGTAACACTATCATTTCCCAGCATGAGTAAATTATTTTATGTAGTAAAACCTCATTATTTTGGACTAATGAAGGTAAACGCCAATCTGATTCAGTAACATCCAAGTTAGAGAATATTTAAATGAAATCCATTTTTATTAAGGCCAAGTCATCATAAACAAATAAAAAACAAGATGTCTTTCCCATTTGTTTGAAAGAGGAAGTTACCTGCTCTGGCATTTACTTATATATGAACTATCTTAGGCCTTTACACTTGTTCCCTAAGAAGGTTAAAGTTATTCCTTCAATTTTTTTCTTAGTCAATCAGATTTACTGTCATTTGTACAGATTCTCCAGCTTTAAGTATAGTAGGAGATGAATTTTAGGTCTACCCTGATTAAACTATTTCAATTTCAAATTAAGTCCTGTCTAATTTGTTAAGTTATATTTTGTATCTCAATGATTATGCAGTGAGAATCATTGTAACAAGAGAAGATATTTCCTTCATTCTGTCTGTTAACTGGAAGTACAAACTGAGACTTCAGAGAAAAGATGACTCCGAAGGCATGGCAGGGGATGCTATGCAAAACTGATAGGAAAACAAGATTGGAAATTAGCAAAACAAAAGTAAGCTCTGAAAATAATTAAGACCCAACAGAGGCTTAGCGGGAAGTCCCTCCAGTGGTGGTGGTATGCTGTGGGGAGGAGAGACTGGTTTGTCAACCCTGGTGCCACGTTCTGCTTGCCTGAGGTTGCAGCTGTGTGGAGACCCACGGGGTGAGGCAAAACCTTCAACTGAGGACTTGGGGTATAAGAAAGAAGGGGAATACATTAAACTGAAAGTCATTGGACAGGATAGCAGTGAGTGTCACTTCAGGGTGAAAATGACAACACATCTCACGAAACTCAAAGAATCATACTGTCAAAGACAGGGAGTTCCAATGAATTCACTCAGGTTCCTCTTTGCAGGTCAGAGAATTGCTGCTGGTCGCCCTCCAAAAGAACTGGGAATGGAGGAAGAAGATGTGATTGAAGTTTATCAGGAACAAACGGGGAGGGGAGGGAGGTCATTCAATAGTTTAGATATGCTTTAACTTTTTTCTTTTCCCTTAATCCTTTTTTATTTTTAAAAGTAGTTATTTTGCAATGTGGTGTTCAAAACGGAATTGAAAACTGGTACCCTATCTCTTTAAAACATCTGGTATTTTGAATTCTAGTGCTCAATATTCATTATTGTTTGTTTTCATTTGCTGATTTTGGTGATCAAGACTCAATCCCCTTCTATTGCTCTCTCCTTTAAAAAAATTACATGTGTGCACAGAGAGGCCACATTTTCCAGGACTTTGCATTTTCAGGCTTGTGGTGATAAATAAGATTGACCAATGAGAATGTTCATAATGACTTTCCAATTGGCCCTGAGATTCTAGCATGTGATTATTTCACTCCTGGACTATGACTTTCAGTGGGAGATGGAAGGTTTTTCAGAGAACTGAACTGTGGAAGAATGACCTTTCCTTAACCTGAAACTACTTTCAAAATCTGAGGGTCTGACCAAAAGAAGAGGAATATCTGTTTGGAGTTGAAATGACAGATATGGCAGGAGTGAGGACTAACTCCAAAGATGGCTTCACTGAAGAGACAAAGCATTTTAAGATTAAAAACAATCTTGTCAGAAGATCCCAGAAGAGTTCTAATTTTCATGAACAGTTAATAAAGTTATTCATGCAGAAGTATATACAACAGAACACTGCTCATTTTTCATTTTATTTGTACTTTTTGGCCTGGAATATAGGTTTTAAATGGACATTGTACCAGCTTCACTAAAATAAACAAAATATTTGTAAAAACAAACAAACAAGCAAACAAACACACACACACACACACAATCCAACAGTTCTTGAGACAGTGAAAAAGTGTCCTGTTGCCTTTTCATGGGGAAAAACCACAAAACCAACAGGGCAACTTTTGAAATCTAAACCTGTTCCTGTTCTCTCCCGCATTCTAGGATCAGTTCGTCTTTCTCTCAAAGTTTCTATTTGATGCTGGTAACTTGATGGGACAATACCGTGGTTTGGCTAGAATGCTAGAACCTGGCTGTAAGATGTATCAAAATGCTTAGTGGCTGCCACTTGCCATGGTTCAGCAGTTTTCATTTTTAAATGGATATTTATCTTATTGAAATATTTACTTTTTGCGGTGGGTTGCAATATTTCCCTATTCTGCCAATGAGATTCTGTAGTGAGATTAGCTCTGTGTTTTTTAATGAAAATGGCTCTAGAAGTTTACTTTATGGGTGCTGCCTTATCAATCACTCAATTATTCATTCACATGGAAAATGGATAAATATAAATAGATAAATAACAATAAACCTCAAAAAAATCTCATAGTTCACTAAAGATGTTTAGTCCAAAGTTTGTGTGTGTGAATATATATATGTATATATATATAGCCATATATATATATATATATATATATATATATATATATAGCCTTTGAATTTAAAAGTTCTTTGCAGTTTATTTGTGCAATTTATGATTTGTGAATCAGGCAGCAACCAAACTGGCAAGGGAAAGCTTTAATAGGGCAAATGTGGAAGCAAGTGAGGAAATGTTCTGATTAGCTGATGTTAGGTTTCCATTTTGCATAGATAGTGCCTTACAAAGTGGGGAACAGATATACATTGATTAGTATGGTAAGTCATCTCAGGGACCCAAACTGGTTTATCATCAAATGTTGCTTATCTGCAATTCTGTTTCATTTTTTTAGAAAGCCTCTACAGATCAATTGTTTTTGTCTTCTGGAAAATCCTTTCTTGCAAAGGTGCTTATCTAGGTAATGCCTAATGTAGACAGCCATTTTATTTTACTTAACATTTTCAAAAATCTCCTTTCCCTTTCTTAACAATATTTTACTTTTCCCAGAGGGAAGCTGTTTTTCCCTCTTCATCCACATATTTTCTTTCAAATCTACAAAATTTCCCATCTATTTTGTTAAAACAATCATCCTCTATACCAGTGATTCCCAAACTTTGGAATTTTACCTGAAATAAAGTACTGCAATAAACAAATAAATTAAAATTGGAGAAGAAAATAGGGTTAGCAATCTATTTTGCCAAATTTAGATTATAAAAATAGCTGCAATTATTGTCACTATTTTTCATAAAACAAAAGACATCTTTATACCCCAAATATACTAATGTACTTTTCATGAAAAACTTGCTATATTATACTAAATTTTCACATTTTGTTATGCATCAGTATCAATCCATGTACTAACTGATGAGAATCTTTCTCCTCTACTATGTGATCACAAAATATCACTTTTCAATTACTTTGTTAATTTCATATCAAGTTTCCTATTTAACATACTTTGGAATGCATTTGGAATGTCCCTTTGTGTGTAGGGACTTTCCTGTCAGTTCTTACACTCTAATGTATGTCTAAGTAGAGAAGCAGTTCCGATTGAATTAATATGTTATGTGAACAGAATAGAGTATCCTCTCTATAAAAAATTCTGTGTAAAAGGAGGAGACTATTTCCCCTCTACTTCTTCAAGACAGAAACTCTTATGGCAATATTGTTAATAAATAGTTATTGATTTGCTCATGGGTAGCTCTGGAGATGTTGAACTTGCTAGGGTGATAATTTTCTGAATTCACTTCTCTTGCATAGGAGGACAGGATACTCTCACTAAAGGTAGTTCAAGGTAGAGGCAGTTTGTTTGGTTTTGTTTATTTAAGAATACTTTAGAGGGGGATAGAATCATCATCATGCCAAATAGGGACCATAGAAGAATCCATCCATGGAGTAAAAGATATAGATATTATTTTCAGGAACCATGGGAGTAGTAATTTCTGGACATTTAAGCTGGTGGCCCCCCATTAAAGTAACATAATGATTTTCTACCCTGTGGCTTCACTTTCCTCTCAATATTAACTGGTATATTCTTCACATAGCTTGTGAATCCCCATTGTTTCTACTTCCTTATACTTCCCACTTAAAATATAGCATAGTGATAAGTTATGAAGTAGTAGAGATTGGGATTTGAATCCAAGCTCTGCAAATAGTTAATGATTAGACATAGTACTATACTTCATCTCTTTAAGTCTTTAGTTTAATGATGTTAAGGATAAAACTAATATAAATTTAACAAAATGAGATAATGTTACTAAAGTAGCTGTTATATAGGAAGTGGTAATTATGGTTACCTATTATTTTATTATTCTAAGGATATCAAGACCCTAACCTGATTCATGGTACATTAGTCAGGGTTCTCTAGGGAAACAGAACCTATGGGAGATACCTGTAAATATTATGAGATTTTATAAAATTTTCTCACGTGACTGTGGGGATGCACAAGTTCAAATTCCTTAGGGCAGGCAAACCAGGAACTCCAGTGAAGGTTCTCAATGTGTTCCCCAGGAGAAACTGGCTGTCTGAAGTAGAGATGAAAATTCTCTCTTCTGACTGCTTAAATCACATCTCCTTTTAAAGCCTTCAAAAGATGGCATGAGACTCCTTGCTGAATTCAGACTCAGTTGATTGTAGATGTAATCAGCTATAGATGCAATCAACACACTGATGATTTAAGTCCACGAAATGTCCTCACAGTACAACTTGGCCAATGCTTCTTGACCAACATTACCTGGCCAAGTTGACACATGAGTCTAACCATCACACATGTCTGTCTGTCAAAGCCTTGGCTTCAATGCTAACATGTTTATTCTTTCCATATCACCCAATTCAATTTCCCAAGAATGTGACTGTATTGGCCATATGATCTCCCATCCCAAGACACTTCATACATATATGGCCAGCTTCTGGATTGGCTGTCTTTACCCATTCTTCTCCTAATGGAGAAGAATTAGGAGAGAGGTAGAGGTGAGGAGGCATTAATTAACATAAAATGCAGTCTCATAAATTTTGCTCCTGTGATGAAACTACAGGCAGGGATATCTCACATAAAAGGAGCTAGGGGGCTAACAGATTATATGATTGACATGTTGAGTTCATTCACTGAGGAAGAATCCAGGAGTTGCTATTTCTTGAAGTAAGTACATTGATGACCTTATTATGATTAGCTATTCATTTAATATTGGGGTTTGAAGGATATTGGCATCTTTACTGGTAGTCTTCTGGTATGTAAACATAGCCTGCTAAAGTGAAGAAATGGAAACCAACCAAAATGAACCAAATATACGTGTAGTTGAGAGGTTTAGGCCAGGTTCATTTAGACATATGGGCAGAACATTTGCTTGGTTTATTCTTACTGTATCCAAGTCCATGATGATGTCTTCCTTTGAAATACAGAGATATAGAAACAGTATAATTACTGATGGAAAACTGGTACAGATAAAATAAGAATAACCTAAGCTTTAATTCAAACCTCAAACCATAAGCCAAACCCAGTACTTTTTCTAGGTTCATATAGGTTCAGATAACATTGGGTTTTTAGAAAACATTATTTTCACAGGATGACACTTCTTACTTTGTGCCTTTAAGAAACAAGGACAACTCCTCTTCAGAGCCTGAGTTCCTGGCTGGTTTTTCACAATAGCTTGCCATTTGATGAACCAGAATGAAGAATGCAAGGGATATACCTGGGTAATCCAATTTAACACTAATTGCTGACTCCCTTGGAAGAGCCCAGAAGGCTATCAAATGACATGGAATTTAATCTTAAAAAAATAAAACTTTGATTACATAATATCTAACCCAACAAGGGTAGGTGTAGATTAAAATTCCCCATTTGTATATATATCTCTCTTGTTATTTTACTTTCTTTCAAATTTCAGTAGAGTTATATATTCAGACAATAGAATTTTCTCTCACATGCTCTGTCATTTTTTTTTCTATTTTCTTCCTCTACCTCCCTCTCTTGTTTTCTCTTTCATTCTTTTCCTTTTCTTTCCCTTCCTCCTCTTTTCTTCCTTATCACATATTAAGTAAGGTCTAAATGCATAGCACTTCTTCCATTAAAATTACCTACAAATTTTTATCACCCAAGCAGTATCTTGAAGATACTGTAATTAGGATCTATTGTTTCTCTGCCATATACCCTCCTTTCCTTGAGGATCTGCTCCTCTCCCCACATTCCATGTGGTTCTGTTGAGAGTTGTTACCATGGCCACAATTTATTGGAACAGTTATAGGCCCAAGTGGAGATGGTCAAAGTTACTGCCATATTTGTCAAATAAACCTCAAAGAAGGAAGCCAACCTCCTTCTAGGAACCATTTCCTGACAATAAGAAAGAAGCCCATGTGAGAATGAAGTCCTGTCTCCACAGACAAGGGCAGATAAAAGGGGAAGAGAGAATCCTGGTGCTGTTTGTGTTCTTGCTGCAAATTGTGTCAGGCAGAGAGTAGAAGTCCTATGCTTACCTATTGCATGGGGGAACCAGCAATAACGTAGGCTGTGCATGGGCAAAGCTTTTGGGGCACTTTACAATTAATTAGGTTTTTTCAGTTTGATTAGTTCAATTGGTTGTTCTCATTATAATCAAAGAATCCTGATTAAAATAGAAATTTGGGGATTGTTTAGGACGGTGCTAAGCATAAGAGAAAAGCTGTGATTTGTTCAGATGAAGATTTTAACTGTCCTTAGAGAGCTCCCTGGCCCAGATTCCTGAAAAAAAAAAAAAAGAAGAAGACAAATGATTTGAAATGCTAAATTTTGGCGAATGTGTTTGCCTGATAGTGGTCTGCTGTCAGACAGACTTTGGTTCAAGTCCAGGTTCTGCCTTTTACCAATTGACTGATGTTGCGAAAGTTACTTGACCTCTGTCTGTATTTCCATTCTCTCATTTTTCAAATGAGGCAAATATACTACCAATGTGTAAAATTATTTTGAAGTTTCACGTGACTTTATTTAAAAATGCATATGTAGCACATAGTAAGTGTTAATCAGTGATAGCCATTTTATTGATTAATCTCTTTGAAAGAGCTATACAAGAACAAGCTTCTCCGAGTCAGTTTGACTCTCCTGAGTGCAGCAGGACTCAGATATAGTTTAAATCTTATATTCTCCCTCTGGCTGAAGAGAGTAGCTGCCAGTTAAAGTGAGTCCTTCAGTGAGAGTGCTACAGCTGAAGTAAAAAATATGGTGGGGTTGGGGAGATGATGGACCAGGGAGGAAGGCAGGTGTTTGAAATGGATTAATCAGAATGTGTCATCTCCTCTAGTTATAAGAATGCTAGGTGAAGCCTTAGAAGTTAATGTCCTCAGATTTATGTGTATTGCCATTTATGTGGAGAAACACTAACTTCTTCACATTGAAAGTTTGAGAGTTACATGCTGTTTGATGTTGCTTTTTCATTCAACAAGTATTTATTGATCTGCTCTTAAAGGTCAGGCATTGTACCAGTCACCATAGTGAAAAGAAGGATTATGATCCCCAGGCCCGCATAGAGCTTGCAATCAAATCTATTTTCTTGGTCCTTAATTATGACTGATATTCATTTTCAGGGAATTCCCATCCATGATCTGTATAATGATTCTGTAATTAATTCTTCTCTGAACAGTACTCTGGGTACTTGGGTACTGCCTGTATTGATATTGTCACAATTTGAATACAACCAAACAATCACCATTTCCAATATCAGCCATTTCTGCCCTGTGTTATTCCTCAACAGCCTTCATGATAATCTAGAAAATGGCCTGGCCTGTCTGTAATGTTGATTTTGATGTCAACTCTCGCAGTCAACTCTTTCAAATACCATGTGAGACTTCCATGTATTTTCAGTGGTTTCTTGCACTAAGTTCAGCGGTGATTAAATCAAAGCGTATCACGAAAATAATCTGTTTTTACACTCCTTCCTCCCTAACTTTCTGGCTATATGTCAGCACTATTTTTTCTTTTCAAAAAGAGACATGTTCTGCATATTTCTAGAATGAAATCTTAGAAAGAGGCAGAGCAGAGAGAAAGAGTAAGACTGATGTTTTTTACATGTCATTTGTAAGGCTCAAAATGTTCATTTGAATTGGTATCATGGGTCTCCAAATTATTTACAATATTATTATTTATACTTGAGAAATGCTGTGAGGAAGAAGCAAAAGGCTAAAAAAAAAAAGATCTTTCAAAGGCCCTATGCTGGCTTTCATGGTGAAAGTAATCTTCTTCCCCTTCACTGATTTCTATTTTGAAGATAAGAAATCGACACAACCCAGATAAAGACATATAATAACCAGTGGTGTTGTTAAGGAGAAAATCCAGTCATGATTTCTAGGCAAATGTGTCATCTCTTTTGTCATAATGAAATTGAAATAAATGAATATAATAATGTCAATTCGATGAAACACTTGCTTCGTTTTATTTGCGTTCTATCTCCTGTGACCTACCTAGGCTATCAAGTCAGGATTAAATGAGTCACCTACTGAACTTTATAAAAAAAAAAAAAAGATTCTGCTTTGTCCCAAACTTCCCTTACCCATGGCCAGCAATTACTAATACAGAAACAGGTGGCTGTGCACATACACACACATATGTACACAATTGAACAAATGTACAGAACCAGGAAAGAAGGGATAAAGTTAAGAAGCAAAAGGCTAAAAAAAAAAGATCTTTCAAAGGACCTATGCTGGCTCTCATGGTGAAAGTAATCTCCTTCCCCTTCACTGTATATTTAAATATCAGCAGAAAAATGGCTTGAGTGGGAGAAATAAAGGAAGAACACTTATTAAGCGACAACTATTTTCCAGTACATGAGCTAGGCTTGTTAACTGGGTCATCGTATTTCATTCTCACATACACTTTGCAGTAGCTCTTATAATCATTATACGTAGGTGCTTATCTCAGAAAACTTAATTACTAAAGTATGCAGTCAGTGAGCAGTAATCCAGAGTGCAAACCTCAGAGCTAACTGACTTTGAAGCCCATGCTTTCCCCTTTGTACTATATTGTATAATGAAGTTCAACTATTATGGGACAAATTGTGGATTTGTTATTGTTGTTCAGTAGGTAGGGGTGACTATCAACTTAGAAACTGAAGATTTAGAAATATCTAACATTGTATCTCTACTAGTTTATCTACAATATAGCATCCAATAGAAAATTTTTTGAAATTATTCTCAGGTTTTTGTTGTGTTTTTTTTTTTCACCTTTAGCCATCCTACAGTAGGATGAGAAGTTGTAGGTTTTTTTTCCCTGTCTTTTTTATGCTTAAGACCACTTTGGAATCTTTATTTATAATTTTTATTATTTATTTTTATCTTTTCTTATATTCTCCATTGAGACTTCAAAATAAAGTTTAGAAATATTTGTAATCATTATTAAACACAGAAATATGGAATGAATTCACAGTTTGAATAAATTCACTAGTAACATCCTTATGATTTCTTAATCTTTTTTTTTTCAAATCCCATCAATCAGACATGAATACCTCTTACTCCGTATCTTAGGATGTTTGAACGGTATGACTTAGGGATATTAAGGAGTTAAAATTTTTAAGGAGTTAAAAATGTTACAGTCAGCATTCAATTCTATTTTGCTCATATTCTCAAACATCATATAAGTTAATATATCAATGTCATTTTAAAACCATTTCAAGAACTTTTGTACATCTTATTTCAGCAGTCGGATTTACAAAGAGCACACTACAGTCCTATTCTGGCTTGGCTGAGCCAGGGCCAAACGGGGTGCTGAAAAGAAAAGTGGCCGTGCAGGCACGCAGCCTCCGTGCCATTTCAATTAAGTACAAGCAGAAATGCCCAGGGTTTCCAGAAAGACACAGAGTGCGTGAAGCTGGGTATATATCAGGGCTTCCCTTCAAACCCTGGCATTCTTTTCTACCATGCCTAGTGTACACTGTGTTCTTCCATAATTATAAATGTATGTTTCCCATCACCACAAGAACTTCTCATTGCTTGAAGGAAATGCAGCTTCAAAGAGCTTAAATTGTGAAGGGCAGGCCCTCTTCTGAGAGCTACCATTGCTTGGGGGTGATTCCTCCTTTAACTCATCCACAGTGATACCACTGGCAAGCTTGGCTGGCTGCATCTTACCATGTCTAGATCAGCCTGGGGCTTTGGTGCTTTCGGCTTTTGAAAGGGCATCTTTGAATTTTTGACCATGTAAATCTCAATATTACCTTTTAAAACATATTCTTTGCTGCATGCTCTGTTACTATCTTAAAAGGCAGAAAGAGTTCCAGTCTTTTGTGATTCTAACCCTCACCCACAATGGCTTTTTGAAGAAAGCTGGCACTTTGATTAGAGGGTAAACTTCACATTGAGATTGAGTTTCAGTTTTAAGTTGTTGACAGTCAAAAGTAAAGTGACATGCAAAAGAAAAAAAGGACACCAGAATGTAAGTTTAAAATGGTGACGACCTTAAAAATGTGTAACATGCTGTGTGACAGGAGCAGTTTGAGAGAAGAATATCTTCTATTTTTAACCATCTTTTTAAAAATCTCTGAACAATTGCACTTTTGAAGCCTTCTCCAGGATAACAGTTTTTCTAAGACTAAAGTCGTATCAGTCAATAATTTTAACAGCTTACGTTCTCCAGGTGCCAAACTTGTGCCAGGCACTATGCTAACTAAGGTCCTTCGAAGATAGTCCCATATAATTCTTTCAATTAACCGATAGGGTTATTTGTAGTATACTATCTTACAGATGAGGAAACTAAGGCATGTGAAGGATGAGAAACTTGCCCAAAATGACACAGCTGGAAAGCTGTGGAATTAGAATTTGAAATCAGACCGTATGACCTCATAATTTGTACCTATAACATTTATGCTGTGCTCTCATGGGCATTTCTTCTTTGGGAACACTCTTTTAAGTGGCTTTGAAAAGTCCAAGAGACAAAAACCTGAATCTATCTCGACTAATCCTTGGTGGTGTCCAACTTAAAAACTATCTCCACAAGGGTGTCCTCACAGTGACATATCAGCCAAACTGAGTTACAATCCTACAGAAAAAGAATCTTTCTTAAATGAGGGTGATAACCATAGAGTAGGCACCATTTAACAAGTATTTTCTATATGGTGGATACTGTGTTAACTGCTTTTCAGAAATTCTCTCATTTTAATATTCTTTCAACTCTATCAATTAGGAGTTATTATTCCCCTTTTGAATATTGGGTGATCAGAGCTTAAAGAAATTTTGAAGTTTGCTCACAAGCACATGGTAAATGGTGGAGAAAGAAATAGAATGAAGCCTGACTGTTTGATTCCTAATTTCATGCTATTGAAGATAGCACAAAATTGCCTTCACAAAAACAAAGACAAAAAATGAACAAACATATTCATTTATCAAGCATGTGCCAGATATTCCACTAGGATGTTTTCATTTATTTTTTCTTAACCTTACATATCCCTTTAATCAGTTTTCATTGTATCCATTTTTCAGATGAAGGGATTTTCCACAACCGCCCTTTTTCTTTTTTCACATGAGGTTTGGCAAATACGAAACAATTGTTCACCGCTGAGCAGGTAAGTGCCAGGGACTTAAGTGCAGTTTTTCCTTACCCATCACACAACCAAAAACGGCTAAGACGGACTCTGCAAGTCCATATCACATCAATGAGAGCTAATTTAACCACGATACTATCCAGAAAAACCACTTTCCATAGCCTCCTTTGATAATCCATCGGATTATTTCGCACTCCAACCTTTAATGTCAAAATGGTCATGCTGAAACTTTAATGTAAATAATATACACTTCTCTCTTTAGATGTCTTATAAGTAGAGTAACTTTTCCCCAACAGTCAGTAATAGTTGTAATAATAATGGATTCTCAATATTCGCTTATTGTTCAAAATGCCATTTTTCACAGTACCTCTGAAAGGGAGTACTATCTCTTCTGCTTCAGTAATATGCTTGGTAATGAACCAGTTTTAGCACAAACTGCTTTTATCATCTTATACTATGGCAATGGTTGAGGATGAGAAAATTTTATGTGCTTCGCCACTGAATCTGCAATGTCCAGATAAGTAAAAATATTTTTTATGGCATCAAATTTTTTTAGCTTCTCATTCTGATATGCTATTACTGATGGCTCTGTCCCCAAACACAAAAGTAAGAAGAAATGCAAATCTTATGGACTATTTTTTAATGCTGTGTAGCTGGGGGATGATGGAAGTCATATTCTGATTTATAGCAAGGGGATCCCTCAGAGTGCCAATGATGTTTATCACTGGCTAAGAGCTAATAATCATCAATGACTAATATGATCTAAACTCTAAAAAGGAAAAGGATTAAATGGTAGAGATGGAGCTAGAAAGAATCAATTAGGAAGGCCAATAAAATCTGGGAAATCAATCATGGCTCAAATGCAATAGCTGCCTCCAGATCAAATGGAAGAGCTAAACAATGCAAGCTTCCACACATTGGCTTGTTGTTTGAACTAGCCTTCAATGTCAAATAGAATATCCTGAGTCATTTTATCTCAGAAATTCACAAGCAGGATTGGGCCGTCGCAATGACTCTTGATAGCTGGATGTGGAAAATGAGATAATGAACCTCAAGGCAGCCCTGAGATCAAGTTTTAACTCTTCTCTAACCTTGGCTTAGATTCCAGCTTCATCTGTGGTAACTTGCCCATCCTGAAATGATGAGGCCAGCACGGCCACGCACAGTCAAGCATACCCTGGATATGGAGCTGTTTCACTACCAAATGCAAGAGTACATAGACCCTCCTACCACCACCCCATGCCCCATCCCATTTTCCAGAACCAGGTTTTACTCTGGGTAGGTTGTATTTAAGGAAAACCAATTTAACAAATCAGACAGCCTCAAGTCACTCTTACTGCCAGTTCAACCTTGACCTTGGGACAAAAGCTTCTGCTTTGCTAATGAGGGCTAGTGTCTACTTTCTCAAACAATCCAGGTGATTAGACCCCTGTATTTTCCACTCCTGAGACTCACATTTTAGTAATCTTTTCAGGCCCCCAAGACCTATATAAGAATTCCCTTAAATTTTTTGACACTAGAGTTAAGTACTGTGGGTCTGCTGTCTATCGAATCATCAATATTTACCACCCACCTGACTGGAGCTATAATCCCACTCACTTTTGGATACCCCTCTCAATCTCCTAATATCTGTGGCCTTACTGGATAGCACAGGATCTGGGGTCAGACTCTCTGGGCTTGTAGCTCTAGCATTTCCTAGCCAGGTGACTTCAGCAAGTTAGTTTCCTCCCTTTGATTCAGTGTCCCCATGTACAAAATGAGAGTAATAATAATTGTACCCATCTGATAAAGCTGTTGAGATTAAATTAGTTAATATAAGTAAAGTACATATATTATTCAATATATTTTAAATATATTGTAGTAGCTGCTTATTTCCCTTTAGAAACCATGTTCTAACTAAATCTAAAATTTTAGTTGTATTTAGTATTTCATAATATTCTTCTTGTTATTTTCCTTTATATGCTATGTTCTTTCTTCCAAGTTGTCCTTCCTCCTAGCACTTGACCCATCTGTATTTAGGTCAGGTTCCAGGTCCCTCATCTTCTGGGCCCATCTCATTCTACTGTAATTAATATGGTCTTGCTCAACAAGAGCACACGAATTGAAGAGATTAGGCCTAGACTGGAAGAAGGAGGATATACTAGGGTTGAAAAAAATTAAGGATTTATGCTATACTTGTAGGGTTCTCAAATGGGAAACTGCAGTAATGATAAGCTTGAGGTAGGCTTTGCCAAAGTTTTTTGAAAATTATACCTTCTTCTATCATTCAGCACTAAGTGCTTCTTAGTTGCTATCAGGAGAAGGGCAGCAAGAAAATGAATCCTCTTCTATTTCCCCATATTCTCAAGAAAACTTTCATCTCTACACAGACTTGCCCACCTTAGGTTTAGCCAAAACCAGCAGGTATACTGGCAACGTCATGATTTTTGTCAGCCCACAAGAGAGAAGTTAGGCATCACCTCTTGGTCACTTAATTTTCAAAGCAGTAATATGCCATATCTGGTGGAATCTATGGACTAGAGAATAATATTTTTCTTAATGCTGTTTTTGATTCAAAAGCTGCTGTCATTCTTACCCACTGTCACAGGAATAAATCTGTAGAAACCAAGTCAAGAAAACTTATGTGCAATTTCCTTTAATAGGATCTCTGTGGCAGGGAAGGAAGGACTGAAGCCAAGAACAGCCATCAATAAAATTTTCAGTGTTGCTGAATCAGGAATTGGTAGTCTGAAGGGTTTACACAGCTCAATTTTTGATTGAGGATTATGTCATTGAGGTTCGATTGGATAAAACTTAAAGATTTCCTGTTTTACTAATTGTAGTTTCTATTTTTTCCTGGTCTTGGATTATTTTCTTTAATGCCCAAATATTCTTCTTCCAATACAAAATCCTGTCATTGATGTACACATTTACTACCTCTAATAAATTGAAATTACAAAACTACTATAGATGCTATTACAATACAGTTCCTTGATTTTAGTGAATTCCAGTAGGTGGTCAACAAACTGCCCAGGCCTTTGATGGAAAGAGAGTCATCATAATAATTTGGTCCATGGGCACAGTTTTGTAATAACAATGACAAAAATGGCAGCTGTAGAGGAAATTTTTAAAAACCAATGTTGCTTAACCTGGAAAGAACAAGTGATAATGTTTAAATTTATCAGATTACGGGGCCTGGGGGAGCCACCGGACAGGAGGTGGCGCTCCGTGAGGGCCTGGCCGCCCTCCGGCCCGTCCCAGGCACCAGGCCCCTGAAAGGAGGACACTGCCCAGCACTGCCTGGGGCCGGCACCGGCGCGGACCACTCCAGTGCCTTGGAAGCTGTTGCCTTGGAGCCCTGGCCAGGCCGCCACATGGCCACGGAGCCCACGCAGCCCTCCGCGCCCTGCCATCCTAGACTCACCAATAAAGTCACCCTCAACACCCCCCCCCAAAAAAATTTATCAGATTAAAGCCAGTTTCTTTTTTTTTTTTTTTCCAGAAAAGACAAAACTTAAAGGAATATTTAGATTTTAGTAAGAATGTTAGTTAACATATGAAAGAATCTCTTGACTCCAAGTGAAATTGAATTCTAATTCTCAGTCACAGGCTCTTGGTCTCCAGAAATGTTGGAACAACTTTCTATATTACATGTTGTATGCATTAGATTGTATGAAGGCAAGAGACCATGTTATGAATTGTCTTTGAGTTTCCCTAATTCTGTAGTGGAAGACATTGCCTGGTGCCAAGTGCTTTATATTCATTATATTGCTCAATTCTTTACACCCTCTTAGGAGGATGATATGACTAGTTGTTTCAGAAATATTTAATATCTTGTCCATGATATCAAGGGACACAGCTGAGGCTTGAACATAGGTCTGCCAGATACCAAAGTCAAACTTTTAACCACTAAGTGTATGCTGTCACTGTAATGCTAATGTTTTCACATAACATTGACCTCCATGTCAAAAAATGTTAGCCTAATTTTGGAAAACTATTTCACTATCAACAGTATTTTCTACCCATTGTGCATGCTCATCTTCACTTGATGGTGCCAGTCATGTTTTAGAGTTCCAAATGTTTACTTTTTCCATCGCCGTCTCAAATACTAAGTCTAGAACATGGTCATCGAATCAATCATTTCAGCGCTAACAGCACTATATATTTGAAGTGCTAATCAGCTAAATACTTAAGGGATAGATTTGCCACTAGGACACAGAAACCTTAGAAGCTAAAGCAAGATAAAGCCTTGGTTAAGAATAACTAGCCTATTCCAGACAGCTACACTCCTGGTTGTTCTTCTACTTCTCTAACTTCCCTGTGGAATATGCCTATGCCACACCAACTCAAATTATAAATATTTTTCAGGTGAATGCATGTCAGCTGCATAAACAGGGCTGGCCCAAGAGAAGTTATAAAGTAGGTCAACTTCTTCTTTGATCCCCACCCAGCCTTTTTCTCAGCATCATTGTCCATGGTTCATTTCAGAATTCTATTTCCTTCCTTCCCACCCCAATGATCAATGCTTAATGCTTGAGACAGCCTCACCTTTATTCTCCTTCCATCACAATGTCACGTGTGAGGATTTACTACTATGGAGTGAGGTCTATTACCTTCTTCAGTCTCACCTCATCCTCACATCAAACTCTTTCTAAGTTCTATCTTTTTTATGTTGGCTTCACTCTCAGGGAAAGGGGTCTCCATGTGAGAAATTTTACTACCAGAAACTTTCAACTAATACTGTCATTACTGCACACTATCCCAGCAGAAAGGAGATACTTTCTTTAGAAGTTTATATATCAAATTAATCCAATGTCTGTAACATGCCCATCTCTGATCCAATCCCATTAATCAGGGGATTGGAGGACCTTGGTAAGAGCACTCCTAGGTCACATGACATTCCTGCAGCAAGGGCTGAGCAAGGTATAGTGCTAGATTCTCTTGAAGTACACAGAATAAGTTTTTCAATAGAAATCGCCTTCAATTACTAGAATAAGATAAAGTTTACCAGAAAGAAAAAACTTATCAGTGCTGTTTTACATATTCTTGGTTATCTTTCATTATTTTTCGAGATCCTTCCTGTATTGTTTTCCTCTTAATTTGTAGAGTCTTATATTAGAGTTTTTAGTCAAGAATGGACAGTTTCAGTAAAAACAAGAGTACAATCTAGTGTTTTGTTGCAGCATATGACCTCCCTTACATTTGGGTAATGGGATTTCTTTTAGCAAAATCATGTCTGATTGCGTCCCTTATTTATTCAATTGATACATTTTTAATTTTATGTATGAAAATTCAAATTTCTCTTTTCAAGTGTACAGCCACATATTTAAAAATATTTGGAAGGCAAACTCATAATTTCTGTTTAAAAATAAATATTTTATGGAACCAACTGAAGTAGCCAGTATTTGACTGTTTTTGACCTATGTAAAATGGCAATTTCTTATGGTTCAACCTGATGCGTACTTACCATGCAGCAGGGTATCAGGTATATTTTTTTATGTGCTCCATATGTTGTGATGTTGTTTTCATTAAATTCTTTTTTTTAAAGATTTATTTATTTAATTTCTGTCCCCCCCCCGCCCCCTGTTGTTTTTGTGCTCGCTGTCAGCTCTCTGTGTCTATTCGCTGTGTGTTCTTCTGTGTCTGCTTGTCTTCTCTTTCCAGAGTGGGACTTTCTGGAGTGGAAGAGAGGTGCTCAATCTGTTGCACCACCTCAGCTCCCTGGTCTGCTGTGTCTCTTATTGTCTTTCCTTTGGTGTCTCTTTCTGTTGTGTCATCTTGCTGCACAGGCTTTCCACGTGGGCCAGCTTGCCGCTCGGGCCAGCTTGCCTTTCACCAGGAGGCCCTGGGAATTGAATACTGGACCTCCTATATGGTAGATGGGAGCTCAATTGCTTGAGCCACATCTGCTTCCCTTCATTAAATTCTTGATGCAGTTTTTTTTTTTTTTTTCCAGAAATAATAAGTTAATTAGATTAAAGTGTTGGTCTGGTGATGAGTCACTTGTTAATCAACTCAGTGATCAGAGAATATTAAGTGATGAGCGATAGGGCAACTCACTGAATAAGTACAATTGCTAATTGATTATTGCAGATAATCAAAATAGGACTTTGCACCTAAGATTTCCTTCTTCCACTCTTTCACTCTGTCCTAAAGCCAAATGAGATCAATAATTTAACCTTCTGCTCAACACTTCATTATTAAAATGATTAAAATTAAACAACTCTGAACTATATCAAGCAAAGCAAGTGATTCCCTGAAAATTTAGACAAAGCCATTTTCTGCAACTCCCATAAATGTATCTATTTTATTCACTTCCCAGATAGGCTTTCTTAGTACAACTTGGCTGAAACCAATATTTCCACTCCCCAATGCTCTCAGGTATGGTTTGTGCTGGATGTGAATGTTATTACTGATAACTTACATATGCATCCACAATGCCTGATATTGAGATAGAAAGAGACAAATCAATAATCTGTATTAAATAATGCATTATTTCATTAAGTTTCCTTCATTGAAGTTTGCGAATTCAAGTCTTCTATCATTATTCAATAACATTTGAAACTGCCTAAATATTCTAAGAATTTCTCAGGAGACATTTTTCACATATTTCTTTGAATGACATGTTATGTACATTAAAGACTGGAGGCATTTTAATATATGAAAGTATGTACAAATCTCCAATAACGGAATAATACAACACTTAATAAACTACAACATTTCTGAGCTAATATAGACTTCTGTTTGACATGTGGAAGAGAGAGAATTATTTTAATGAAATTTTAGCCAATAATGTTAACAAAGGTATTATTGTAAATTTCAGAAGGAAATCGTATTTGTATTTTGGCCACATGTTATTATGCATTGAATGTGTCCCTTAAAAGATATTGAAGTCAATCCCCTGGACCTTCAAAATGTGACCTTATTTGGAAATAGAGTTATTACAGATGGAAATAGGCAAGTTAAAATGAGGTCATACTGGAGTAGGGTGGGCCCTTAATTCAACATGACTGGTATCCTTATAAGAAGAGGACATTTGGACACAGACAGAGAGGAGAATACCATGTGACAACCGAGGCAAAGATCATCATGAATTTCCAGCAAGTCACTGCCTGAATTCAGGAGAGAGGCATGGGAAGTTTCTTCTCTAGCGCCTTCAGAGGAAGTGTGGTCCTTTTACATCTTGATTTCAGACTTCTAGCCTCCAGATCTGTGAACCGAGAAACTTCTGTTGTTTCAATCCACCCAATCCACAGCAGTCCTAGCAAAGTCAGACATATATAATAAAGCCATCACAATATTTTTAAAGATATAAGTTTTTTTTCAAACTGTACAATGTTAAAAAAAAAAATATATATATATATACAATTTTTAAAACGTAGCTGCTCTAGTTTATCAACAGGTAGTTTCATTTGTATGCAACCTGGGGTACCAATCTCTTGATAAATGGCAAATGACTCACTCTTGACTCTTTCTGAAACATTCACCCTTCTTTTTTGCAGTCCTTTGTGCTGTGTCTTACCCATAACATGTAGGTCAATGAATGCTGCCATGAAAGTCAAGAAAAAGCAAACATTTCTACTTTCAATGCTTGTCAACATGCACAAACTAGACACATTCTGGATTATTTAGAGGAAAGGTCATGTAGGTCAACTCATAATTTATATAAGTAGAAATGCATCAACATTGCTAGAGGAAAGTACTTCTATTAGACATTTTGACAACAGACAAATCATCTATTAGTCTATTTATTTTTGTTTAATAAACATTTGCATCACACTTACTAGGTGCCAGGCCTTGTTCTAAGCACCTTACAAATAGTAATTTGTTTAATACTCATAATCACTCTATGGAGTGGGCATTATTAGTCTTCATTGTATAGAAGGGGTAACTGAGACACTGAAAGGAAAAGCAATTTGTGTTATGCCACTAGCAATGGCGCCTGCTTCAGAAAATCCTGTTAAAAGCTCTTCGGTTAAACCTGACAGAACTTGATTTTAATACCTGCTTGCTACTCTCTGGGTCCTGACCCTGAGCCCCTGTTCTATCAGCTGGGTTTTGGCTTTGTGTGCTTATGCATGCACCCTAGTACCCTGGTTGCTCTTAGACTGAAATCCTTTCTAACCAGGTCCATTGCCACCATCCCAAAACAACTTCTACTCTTCCACTTCAGGTGCAATTGAGGCCCATCACCTGAACAAGAGCACTACCTGTTCCTGGGGGCTCCATGTCTGTTCTTATTGGTAACTTTCTATTAGACCCCTACCTTTATATCATATCTGTACTCTCATCTATATGTTTATTTTATTTTAATTATTAAGAACAATAATTGCTCAGAGTAATATAAAGAATAATATAATTATAAGAGATTTTAAACATTTCACCATATTTGATTAAGATCATTTAAAAATGAATATTATAAATAAAACTGGAACCTCCATATACTCTTTCTTAATTGTATTCTCGTCCTTCCCTCCTGAGAATTAATGACTAACTTGAAATAGTTGTGTAACATTCCCATGCATGTTTTTTCCCCCTATGTCTGTGTTTATCCACAAAAAAATTATAGAATTATTTTGGGCATGCTTAAATTTTAAATAAATCACTTCACACTACCATTTTGACAATTTGCATTACTTTTTTTTCTTTTCTTTTTTTTAAGATTTAACTCCTGTTCATGATGCAATTCTAGTTCATACTTATTAGTTGATATATAGTACTCATTACCCAATTATTCCATCATTTATTTATCCATTATAATATTGGTAGGCATTTAGGCTATGTCCAAAGTGTCTTCATTAAAAGGCACATTGCAATAATTATAATAATAACTCATATCTACTCACACACCTGTAAGATTTTTCATCTGGTTGATCATCCTCAAACGTTTTACCTCTGTGCCCCACAAAGAATTTTTAATCCCTTTGGGGCCCTTATATGTGTTCTTTAAACTAAACTACCTAATTTATTTGAATTTTACCTGTTTTTATGTCAAGGACCTCTTCATGTTCCAGTATCCCATCCAGGTCACCACATTGCATTTAGTTGTCTGCAGTTTCTCTAGCCTGTTGCAGTTTCTCAGTCTTTCCATATTTTTTGCTACCTTGACAGTCTTGAGGAATGCTGGCCAGCCATCCGGTAGAATGCAATGATTGGCCTCATGCTCTCCTCATGATTAGGTTTGGGCTGTGGGCTTTGGGAAAGAATACCACAAAGGTAAGATGTCCTTGTCATCACATCGTATCAGGGGGTACATGACATCCATATGACATCACTGTTGATTTTAGCCTTCATCACCTGGCTAAGAGGGTGTTTGCCACTATCCATACTTTATTCCTTGGAAGCAAATACTAACTGTAGCACAGCCTCAATGGTGGGGTGGGGGTGGGGGGTGAGCGTAGCTCTACCTAATCGATGGGGAATATTTATATATATTAAATTGAAATTATTTCCTTGTACATTTTTTATTTGACAACTAAAATTTTTCATCTTCATTTTAAATAGTTACAAGAGTTTCAACTTCCAGCAGCATCATCCTTAAATAAAATATTACATCACTCTTTTAAAAGTATCCAATAGAATCTAAATACTATGGCCATTTGCTACCCACTGTTTGCATGTAAAAAATTCATATTACAGAGCTCTTTTTTTCTCTTTGAAATCATATTCCTATTCCAATTTTATTTCAGAATTCTTTTCCTAAAGTAATGTATTAAATTCTTGAAGTATTTTACTGATATACTTTTAATTTTTAAAAAAATACTTTTAATTTTAAAAATATTTCTTGTAACTGCAAGGCACTAGTTTAAAAATGTTATTCTCCTTTTAACTTTCATTACAATTATTTTTAGAAGACAACTGATTACAGCAACATAAACAATTATAACTTCAAAGCTAATTTTTAAACAAAATGGTAACATTCACTACAGCCTGTAATAATGCTACTCAAGTAAAAAAATACACCGTTTTTTCATCCTAAAGCTTTTATTATTTTGTTAATGTTGTTTAATGGTCAATACAGTAAAATAAAGATGGTTTCAGTATTTCTACAGCTTGAAAGTCAAATGCAGCATAAAACTTGAAAAATTTCAGAAAATAAGATGTTTATGAAGAATGAATATCTTTTGAAATGATTATATAAGTATCAAAACTTGTTTTGCTTCTGCAGTAAAAAAAAACAGGTATTGGAGAACTTACTAAGATGTTTTAGAAAGCAAAAATACATGTTTAAAGGTAATTTTTTAAAAATCATTACAAATAATAAAAGTTTTTATAACTATAGATTACCTCTCATAACTTTTTATCTGAAATATAAACTCAAAGATGTAAAAAAAAAAACCTTTTTAAATTACTAATTATATTTGTCATTTGGAAAAAAAAGTGGCACTTTCAAAATCATTTGTGGAAGTGCTTAGTATTTGAGAACAAAGTACAAGGTTGTAGTGATTAAATGCTGTCATTACTGTATTTAACAAAACAAATATTGTTTAAAGAAATGACTTTGTAATTGTTGATAATTTCTTTTTTATTTAAAAAATTTTTGATGATAATTTCTATGAATTAGATAGTATTTGTTTATTTTACAAGAAAGAAAAGTACTTTATAATGTGTACACTGAAATATCTTTTTTGGAGTGGCAAGACAAATGATTTAAAGTAATTTGATAGTTAAAACTGCATATTAGTTACTCACTTCAAATTAACAAGGATTAAAACATGTGGGGTCAGGAATATTCATGAAAGCATAAATTGCCAAAGAGCCTAATGATCCAAAAGAATGCCTTAGTTTTGACCAATAAACAATGATCAGATAAACAGACCAAAACCTTTCAAATTTGTGAATGAAGCAATACGATAAAAACTGAATTTAGCTTCATTTGTAGAAATTTGAATGGCTTTCTTCATGATTTAAGTTCTATCTACTGATAACTACTAATCATTAGAAACGTCTCTCTCTTTTTTGAAGAACCTGGTTATATAAAAGAATTACCTTTCATTCAGCAATCATTCACATGAAATATTTATGGCCTGTTCTCATAGAACATCATTAAGCAAATTAATTTCTAATGAATTATATAAAAAATTTAATTGTAATTGTGATAATTGTTATGAAAAAAGTTGTGCCGTGAGAGGGTTCATTGGTAATTAAAACAGAAGCCCATGTCAAGCGCAACCTTAGAGCATTCCCCAAGCTCAAACAAATTTTCAACCCAATTCCGGGTTACAAATAATTCAGGATTACTTTAGGAATTAAATTGCCAAGACACATTTTCATTTTTTATATACATCATTGCTTGAAGTATGTGTTATTCTGTTAACAATACAACTAATGTGACAAAATGACTCTAAATGTGGAATTCTTTTTGTTCACACATGAGACTTGTTTGTTATTTATTGCTGAATCAAGTAGTCCAAAAGAAAGGATTTAAAGTGAACCAATTCATAATAATCCAGCATCATATCATATTTAAAGGAATATATTAAGGAGATTTTTGTATGCAGCTATTTCCTGGCTTAGTTAATCATGTATCTCTTGAATTTTAATTATGTATTAATACATATAATATTTCACTTAGGTGAAAATTAAGGCTTAAATCTAAATTAAGGATGACAGAAATATGCCTATACAGTTGTCCACATCCTTAATATAATTTCCTAAAAAAATCTATTGAAAAGTATTTTAAATAGGTGAAACATACCAAAAACTTGTCCTTCCTGGGGTAGAATGATGGGATTATTTCAGGAATTTTGCCCCTGGATTTCAGTCTCTGCATGTCAGTCATAAAGTTCCTGGACAAATTCTATTCTATTCTATTCTATTCTATTCTATTCTATTCTATTCTATTCTATTCTATTCTATTCTATTCCATAGAATAGAATACTCAACCTAGTATTTCTATTTAGGCTCAAATTCAATTATCATGCATATTATAAGAAAATAGCAATTCCACCTATTTCACCATGATACTTAAATATGCTGGTTTGTGTTAGGTTAACAATATTCTTTGCTTCAATTGTGGTCATTTAATTTGAGCTAATTTGGAGGAAAGATGGGTTAAAAATAAATTGGGAATTAATTTCAAAAATTGTCTCCGATATTTTTAAGTTCTCTGCAGGTGACTTAATTTTCTGATTATTTTATATTGTTTTCTGGCTGGTTTAAATCAGGCCATATTTTTGCCAAGTTTCTCATACGGGAAGATCCTCTGGTCTCTGAAACTACTAACAACAGCATTGTCAGGACTAGAGATTTCCTAGAACTCCTTTGAAAGTCTACTTTAAGAGGGAACGTGAAGGAAGCCAAGTGTTTCTAGGTAGTGTCATCTTGTAAATATCCTTGGGGGGTTATGTGGTGGATACACAGGCATATTGTTGCAGGATCTTTTGTCTCCCAGAGAGGAAATGACATTCCTGAGGGCTTGCTGAGATTGCTCACACATTTTAATTTACAATTCTATTTACTTTTTACAGCACCGAGGTTTTGAGGACATTTAAAAGAATTTAAAAACGATATGAAAATACTAGGTGCTGAGTTTTGTTTATTTGTTTGTGTTTTGTTTATTGTTATTATTGCAATAATGAAAGTGCTCTGGGAATGATTGGGGTAATGAATGCACAAATATGTGATTACATCGAACACCATTTGTTGCACTCTTTGGATGGATTTATGCTTTATTAATATGTAACAATAAAATTGATTTGTTAAAAAACAACAACAACACTAGGGATGCATTTCTTGTGCATAAGGTAGAATATGTAAAAGAAATCCAGGGGTTAGTTTATATCTTAGTGCCAAATGATTGTTAATTGCAAGTTTTATGAAGTTGATGAAGTTGATTCAGAGAGCTGCTCTGACTATTATATTAGCTCCATTTGTTTTTATTAGCACTTATGCTATTTAAAAGTATGAATTCCACAATGGTGTAATATCAGTTGCTCTGTATCCATCATGGCTGGGATCTCTTGGATGGTCCTATGACATTTTTTTTTTACCGGGAGGTCCCAGAGATCGAACCCAGGTCCCTCCATATGGGAGACGGACACCCAACCATTTGAGCCACATCTGTCCCCCATGTCCTATGACATTTAGGGGAGAAATATAGAAGCATCCTCCCTTAAAAAAACCCAAGTATCAACTGAGGTTGCCCCCATACCTCGAGCTTTATAAAAAATTAACTTAAAACTCCTATCCCACATACAATAGGAAACCAAACACTGTGCTCAAGATTTCTTTGAAATCTGGGGACTAAAGTGACCCAGAGTTCCTTTTCCTGCACCCAGTGAACTCTTATCTCAGGCTTATCACATATCTTGCTATTGAACTTCCAATCAGCTCTGCATTCACATAAGGGATTTGTGTGTGTCCCAGTTGTTATGAAAAGTTTAGGATGGTAGAAGGGGCTTTACCTCACATATATAAAAATTGACTTAAAATGCTACATTGAACATCCTATTATGTAGGTTTTGGCCAGTGCTTCTCACTGGCTGCCTTTCTTTATATAATGCTCAGTCACTGCCATATTTTTCAACCTCTCTTTCTCCAACATTCGCTTCTCCTAATAATTTGGTTTACCTAACAAGATAATTTCCTTTAGGAAAAATCAAATCTCCCTTCCTACCTAAGTATGATAATGTTTCCTATCCTGACACATATTTTCTATGACTACTTAGAAAAAAATGTTTAGCCTTTAATCCTGAGTATATTATACAATCTGAATAAAGCACAGTTCAAACAGGCTTTCCAACAATATTTTATAATTCAGTACAAAAAGCTTTCAAAATATGCTAATGGAGATACAGAAACCTGATGCCATCAATTGACCTATTTTCAAAACCTGAATATAGAAGTAAACTGATTTATCAAATCTTGATTGCCCATCTAATTGTTTCAGTTTTATTCTTGAGAATAACCATAAAGTGAATTTAAACCCGTCAACTAATCATAGCCTTATCATTTACTCTTAAAGCCAGATAGCAGATTAAAAATTATAGGCCCTCAAAAAATTGAAACAAACTGTTCTTATAATTTCTAGACCTTCATCAGCTGCCTGGAGTTACTTCCAAACAAATGGACACGCTGTTTTCTCAGTGCTTTCTAGACACAATTTTTTTGGAATAAAAACAGTTAAGGAAACCTTGCTCCTTAACTCCTTCTCACTTTGATGCCAGATTCCTTGAGCCAAAACTCACAAATGAAGGCAGAGGTTTTCTTAAAGACATAGAGTGTGGGTGAGGGCTGGTGGTGAGCAATTTTATTTGTTTCACAAATCAGAATCTCAGTGAGAAAGTCAGGTTTGACAGGTATTTATATTAGCCAATTATCTCGCTTTTGCCCACATTTTTCTATTTTTAATTTATATACTTGCCCCAAGCATAAAACATATGTTATTTTTGGCTGCCAAAGTTCTTCTCCTATCCCTGTGCACTAATTTCTGTGCTTGCTCCACCTTTAGAGTCTAATGTTGAACTAACATCAACTACAAGGAGAAACAAGGCAACCTCTGAACTTTGGCTGTCAGCATAAGCTGAAAAGAGAAGTAATGGGAGCAAGATGTGGTGTGGGGATGCTGTTTTGAAGATGGAGCCTCACCAGTGATGGCTGCTACTTTCTCTCTAGAGAATAAAGCTCACCCACCCCCAATTCTTTGCTCCTTTAGCTTGAGAAAGAAAAGCCATAATTATCTAGTGAAAAATTTGTCCTGGGATTTTGGAGTTTTCCAAAGGTGGCCATGCCTTTTTTCTCTAGCCTGATCATTAATAGTGGGACATCACAGAGAAAAATATAATATTCAGAGTTCAATATAACCAAGATCCTAGAGTCCTTGTGAAGCAGGCTTCATACAGGGGATGAATCGATGGATCTGGAACCTGGCAGAAAAGACCATGTGGACATCAATACCCCAAGATGGCTGCTAGAAGATCCTCGTGAGAGTTCTGGAAGCCAGGAGAAGCTCCAGATAATTCTCCCAGGACTTTATCATTGGCCCCACCTAGGGGATTGATGGGTGGGGTAGTCAATCAAAACAGCAAACACCTGGGACTCCTCCCATGCCATTAGCAAAGGGGTGGAATAATTAACAGTTTAAAAAGCAGGCGCAAGGGTCAAATCGCCCTTTCTGCTCCTGTTCCTGACCCCTGTTACCCCCTGCTCCTGCTCCCAGCGGCTTCCGTGCCCTGCTGCTGAGCTTGGGGTCCTCGTGGCTTCTGTGCCCTGCTCTTGCCATGTCCCCCCTGCCCGGACCAACACGCAAGTAAAACCTGGGCATTTATAATCTATAATGGGAAACTGTAGTCTATAAATCAGCCCTCTCTACCACACTTCAGCCCCTTACCCTCTACCGGGGACCCCTGTTGTGTTATTTTCTCCCATTTCTTCTCTCTCCCTACCTTAATAAATTACTGGCCTCACTCCCTTGACGTGCTTTGAAATTCATTTCTGTAGCAAAGGTCAAGAACCTAGACTAAATCCGGTAACACTTGGGGGTGAAAATAAATTTAGTCTTTGAAATTTTGGCACTCAGAAAAAAAAAGTATCCCACAACCTTGCCACATATCATGGTGTACTGTTTATTTTAGCAGTCATCCAAGCCATGTCTACCTTTGAGAGGGAGGAAGCTATGTACCCTATAAATCTCATATGGCCTGTAAAAAAAGCAAACAAGTCTTCTCGTATTGTCCTAAACAGGCACAAAGAAAAAGCAAGCATGTTTTCAAGATTTGAAAATTAAGTTCCATTTGTTATGGCACCTGACTTCAAGTTTGGTCCATTAAACATGCTTTACTTTTGACCTGCCCCAAAGATAGCTAGTTTAAACACAATGTTGTGAATTTGCCTTATTTTTATATAAAACTTATCTTGAGTTAGATCAAAACACTTTATATGGTCCTTATAAATGAACTCAGAGAACTTTCCATGGGAAGAAGTATCCTCAGAGAGGAAGAAACTTAGAGAAGTGTTGATTAACCTTTCCTACTCTAAGCTCATACTAGAACCCCTTATTTTATCTCACACAATACCATTTTCCTTACATTTATTACCATTGTGTCATTAGAAACTTATTTCCATTTTTCATTCCTGCC